>RXID01022512.1:1764467-1864318 GCA_005019695.1 Trichopus zeylanicus subsp. travancoricus
ACAACGACTACTACTCCTACTACTACTCCTGCTACTAGTATTACCACTACTACAGCTGTTGCTACCATTGCAACTGCTACTAATACTACTTTTGCTGTTACTACTAGTGCTACTTCTGCTACTACTAGTACTACTAGTACTACTACTCTACTATTAGTACTACTACTACTACTACTACTACTACTACTACTACTACTACTACTATTACTACTATGGCTACTAATACTATTACTATTACTCCATGTAATACTACTACAACCACTGTTGTTATTGTCGCTACTACTACTACTACTGCTGTTGTTGTGTTGCAACCACTACTACATCTACTATGACTTGTCCAGCTACTACTACTACTGCTATATTGCTACTGCTATTAGTACCACTACTACTACTACATCTATTGCTAGCACAATTACATCTCCAACAATAACAACTACTATTATTGCTACTGCTACTACTACTATTACAACTAATGCACCCACTAATGCTTCTTCTACTTTTGTTACTACTACTGCTGCTACTACTAGTACTACTATTATAACTACTATTACTACTACAACAACTACTACTTCTCCAACTACTACTGCTACAACAATTACTACTACTACTACTACTTCTACTACTACTGCTGCTGCTACTACTATAGCTACTACTACTATAGCTGCTACTACTTCTATTAGTATGGCAACTACTACTACTTCTACTACTTCTACCACTACTACTATGACTACTTCTGCAACTACTACTATTCCTACTACTACTACTACTACAACTACTTCTTTTGCTACTACTACACCTCCTCCTCCTCCTAATACTACTACTTCTACTATGGCAACTACTCTTAACACTACTACTACTACTACTATTGCTACTTCTACTTCTGCAATAGCTGCAACTATTACAACTGCAACTATGACTATTGCTACTATTGTTTCTACTATTGCAACTATCGTTACTATTATTGCCGCCACTACTATTCCAACTACTACTACGACTACTAACACTACTACTACTACTATTATTCTGACTACTACTGCTACAACGACTACTACTACCACATTTTCTCCACCTACTACTACTTCTGCTACTACTACTACAATAATTACTAATATTATTACCACTACTACTACTGCTACTTCAATGACTACTGCTACTTCAATGACTACGCTACTGCTACTACTTCTTCTACTTTCACTGCTACTGCGACTACTTTGACTACTACTTCTACTACTGCGACTACTACTACTACAACTTCTGCTACTACCACAACAACTACTACTATGATTACTACTTTTGCGACTACTATTGTTGTTGCTACTAATGCTACTGCTACTTCCATCACTGCAACTACTCCAGTTACTACTATTAATACTTCTGCTACCACCACAGTTACTACTACTAGCACTACTACTTCGACTACTATGCCTACTACAACTTCTGCTAATATTACAACTATAACAAATTACTACTCCTATTATTGCAGCAACTAGTACTACTACAACTACTACTATTGCTGTTACTATTACTGCTGCTACCACTACTGTTACCACTACTACCGCTACTACTGCTACTACTGTTATCGCTACTACTACTATATGGCTACAACTACTAAAACTGTTCCTCCTCCTCCTCCTCCTCCTCCTCCTACTACTACTACTACTATTACTACTACTACCTATACTACTACTACTACTCCTCCTCCTCCTACTGCTAGTACACTACTACTACTGCTACTACTACAACTATTGCAACTAATGCTACAGCTACTACTACTACCAATACTACTACTATAGCTGCCACTACAACTACTACAACTACTACAGTTGTTGCTACTACTACTACTATAACTATTGTTACTGCTGCTACTACAATGACTACTACAATAACTACTAATACTACTACCATTTTTGCTGCTACAATTGCAACAACTACTACCTCTCCTACTATAATTACCATAGCTACTTCTACTGCTACTACTACTCCTCCTCCTCCAACTAATACTACTTCTGCTACTGCTACTACTACTACTACTAGTCATATTACTACTACCACTATAACTACTACTACTACTACTACTGCTACTACTAATACAACAACTACTACTTCTATTACTACTACTGCAACTGCTACTACTGCTACTACTACTACTACTTCATCGACACCCACTTTAACTACTACTGCTTCCATAACACTACTACTACTATTGCTTCTACTACTACTGCTACAACTATTACTATTGCTACAACAATAAGAATAACTACTACTACTGGTAGTCATAGTAGTAGTATTAGTAGCATCAATAGTTGTAGTAGCAGTAGGTGTAGTAGTAGTTGAAGATGAAGAAGAATAGTAGTAGCAGCAGCAATAGTAGTAGTAGTTATAGTGATAGAAAAAGTAGTTGTAGCTGTAGTAGTAGGAGTAGTAGCAGAAGTAGTAATAGTAGGAGAAGTAGTAGTTAGTAGAAGCAATAGTAGTAGTCATAATAGTAGCGTTAGTAGTGGCAGTAATAGTTGTAACAGTAGCAGTAGTAGTTGAAGTAGAAGTAGCAGCGGTAGTAGTGGTAGTAAGCGAAGTAGTAGAAGAATTGGTACTAGTTATAGTAGTAAGGGAAGTTGTAGTAGTAGTAATAGGAGTAGTTGTAGTGGAAGTGGTAGTAGTGGTGGTAGTAGTGGTGGTGGTAGTGGTGGTAGTAGTAGTAGTAAAAGTAGCGGCGAAAGTAGTAGTAGTACAAGTAGTGGTAGTAATAGTCATCATAGTAGTGGTAGTAATAGTAGTAGTAGTAGTGGTAGTTATAGTAGTAGTAGCAGCAGTAGTAGTAGCTGTAGCAGTACTATTAGTAGTAGTAGTAGTAGTAACAGTAGTAGCAATAGCTGTGGTAGTAGTATGGGTAGTAGTAGTAATACTAGTAGTAGTAGTAGGAGTAGCAATAGTAGTAGTAGTTCGAGATGTTGAGCAGTAACTATAGTAGCAGCAGTAGCAGTAGAAGTGGTGGTGGTGGTGGTGGTGGTGGTGGTGGTGGTAGTAGTAGTAGTAGCAACAATAGTAGTATTAGTAGGAGCAGCATCGCTAGTAGAAGTTGCAACAATTGTAGTAGCAGTATTTGTCATAGTAGCAGTTGTAGTGGCAGTAGTAGCAGTAGTAGTAGTTGTAGCAATATTAGTAGTAGTAGTACTAGCATTAGTGGTAGTAGTAGGAGAAGTAGTAGTACTAGTTGTAGCAGAAGGTGCAGTAGAAGTAGTAGTAGCAGTCCTGGTGGTAGAGATAGTAACACTTGTATTGATAGTAACAGTTGTAGCAGTTGTAGTAGTAATAGTTGTAGTAACAGTAGTAGCACTAATAGCAGTAGTAAAAGTAGTAGCAATAGTAACAGTAGTAGTAGTAGTAGCAGTAGTACTAGTAGTAGTAGCAGCTATAGTAGAAGAGAAATTAGTAGCAATAGTAGTTGTAGTAGTTGTTGTAGAAAAAGTAATATTAGAAGCACTAGCAGCAATAATACTAGTAGCTGAAGTTCTAGATATAGAATAAGCAGATGTAGTAGAAGTAGTCATATAGGTAGTAGCAGTAGTAGTAGCAGTAGCAGTAGTAGTAGTAGTAGTGGTAGTAATAGTAGTAGTAGTCATAGTTGCAGTAGTAATAGTAGTGGTAGTAGCAGAAGTAGTAGTAGCAGTAGCAATTATTGTTGCTGTAGTAGCAGTATTAACAACACTAGTGGTAGTTGTAGTAGCAGCAGTAGCAGCAGCAGCAGTAGTAGTAGCAGTCATACTCGTAGTGGTAGCAGTGGTAGTAGTAGTAGCAGTCGTAGGAGTAGTAGCTACTTTATTAGTAGTAGGAGTAGTACTAGAAGCAGCAGTAGTAGTAGTAGGAGCAATAGTAGTAATAGTAGTACTGGCTGTAGTAGCAGTAGTAGTAGTAGTTTTAGTTGTAGTATTAGCTACAGTAGTAGTAGCAGTAGTCATTGCAGTAGTAATAAAACTAGCTATAGTAGTCGTAGCAGCAGTAGTAGTACTACTACTAGTGGTAGTTGTAGTTGGAGCAGCCATAGTAGTTATAGTAGTAGTACTAGTAGTTGTACTAGTAGTAGAAACAATAATAGTAGTAGCCGTAGTAGTAGCAGTAGCAGAAAGAGTAGCAACAGTAGTAGCAGTTGAAGTAGTACTAGTTGGAGTAGTGTCAATAGTTGCAATAATCGTAGTTGTAGTATTTGTTGTAGTAGTAGTAGTATTAGCGGAAGTACTAGTAGTTGTAGTTGTAGTAGTAGTAGTATTATTACTAATAGTAGCCATAGTAGAAGTTGTAGTAGGAGTAGCAAGGATAGTAGTTGCAGTAATAGTAGTAATGGTAGTAGAAGTAATAGTTATAGCAATAGTAGCAGTAGTAGTAGTCGTACTAGCAATAGTAGTAGTAGCAGTAGCCGTTGTAATTGTTGTAGTAGTCGTAGTATCAGTTGTAGCTGTAGTAGCAGTAATAGTAGCAACATTAGCAATAATAGTGGAAGTAGCAAATGTAGTAGCAGTAGTAGTAGAAGCAGCATTAGCAGTAGTAGAAGAAGCACAAGTTGTAGCATTAGCTGTAGTAGTATGGTAAGTAGTTGGAGTAGCAGTAGTTGTTGTAGTAGTACTAGTAGTAGCAGTAGTAGCTATAGTTGTAGTTGTGGTAGCAGTAGTAGTTGTGGTAATAGCAGAAGTAGTAGTTGTACTAGTAGTAGTAGTAGGAGTAGTAGTAGGAGTAATAGTAGTAATAGTAGTAGGAGTAGTAGGAGTAATAGTAGCAGTAGCTACACTGGCAGTAGCAGTAGTTGTAGCAGCAGTAGTAGTAGTAGAAGTAGTAGTACTAATAGTAGCATTAGTAGTAGCCGTAGTAGTCATGGTAGCTATAGTTGTTGCTGTAGTAGTTGTTGTAGTAGTAGGAGTAGCAGTAGTAGTAGTCACGGTAGCAGCAGTAGTAGTTATTGTTGTAGAAGCAGTTATTTCCGTAGCAATACAAGCTGCAGAAGTAGTTGAAGTAGGGTAAGAAGCAGTAACTATTATTGCAGCAGTAGTAGTAGTAGTAGCAATCATAGTACTGGTAGAAGGGGTAGTAGTATTAGTAGTAGTACTATTAGTAGGAACAAAAGTAGTAGTTGCAATAGTAATAGTAGTAGTAGTAGTAGTAGTAGCGATAGTAATTGTATTAGTAGTAGTAGCAGCAGGAGGAGTTGCAGTAGTAGTAGTGGCAGTGCTAGCAGTAGTAGCCATTGTAGTAGCCATAGTATTAACAGTAAGAGTAGTAGTAGGAGCACCAGTAGCAGTAGTAGCAGCCGTAGTAGTAGAAGTAGTAATAGTAGTAGAAGTAGTAATAGTAGTAGTATTAGCAGTAGTAGTGGAACTAGTAGTACTAGTAGTAGCATCCGTTGTGGTAGTAGTAGTACTTGTCATACTAATAGTGTTAGTTGTAGAAGCAGTAGTAGTATTAGTAGTAATTATAGTAGTTGTAGTAGTAGTAGTAGTAGTTGTAGGAGCAGCAGCAACATTAGTAGTAGTAGGAGTAGTACAAATAGTAGTAGGAGTAGCAGTAATAGTAGTACTTCTAGTACTAGCAGTACTAGTTGTAGTAGCAGTAGTAGTAGTTGTAGTAGTAGTTGCAGCTATAGTAGTAGTAGTTGAAGTAGTTGCAATAGGAATAGCAGTAGTAGTAGCAGCAGCAATAGTGGTAGTACTGCTAGTAGTAGTAGTATTATCAGTAGCGGCGACCGCAATAGTTGTAGTAGTAGTAGTATTAGTAGTAGTAGTAGTAGTAACAATAATAGTTGTACCAGTACTAGTAGCAAGAGTAGTAGGAGTAGAGTAGTAGTAGCAATAGCCGCAATAGCAGTAGTAGTAGTAGCAACTATAGCAACAGTAGTAGGAGTAGTAGTAGTTGTTGCAGCAGTAGTATCACTAGTAACAGTAGTAGCGATAGTAGTAGTAGCAGTAGTATTAGTAGAAGTAGTAGTGGTTGTAGTTGGAGTTGTAGTATTAGTATTAGTATTAGTAGTAGTCATTATAGACGTTGTAGCAAAAGAAGAAGTAGTAGTAGCAGTAGCAGTAGTTGTAGCAATAGTAGTAACAGTAATAATAGAAGCAGCAAAAGTAGTAGCAGTAGTAGTGGAAGCTGTCGTAGCAGTAGCAGTAGTAGCAATAGTAATAAAAGTCGTAGTAGCAGCAGTAGAAGTAGTAATAGTAGTAGTAATGTAGTAGTAGTCGTCATTGTAGTAGTACCAGTAGTTGTAGTAGGTGAAGTAGCAGTTGTAGTATTAGCGGTAGCAGTAGTAATAGTAGTAGTAATAGTAGTAGTAGTTGTTGTTGTTGTCCTTGTAGTAGTAGTAGTAGCAGCAATAATAGTAGTAGTAGTAGCAGCAGCAGCAGCAGTAGTAATAGTAGCAGTAATACTAATAGCAGCAGTATTCCTAGCAGAAATTATAGTAGTATTAGTAGTAGTTGTTGTTGTAGTACCTGTAGTAGTAGTTGTAGTGAGAGTACTATTAGTAGTAATAGGTGTAGGAGTAGAAGTAGTAGCAAAAATAGTAGAAGTAGTAGTAGCAGTAGTAGTAATAGTAATTATAGTAGAAGAAGTTGTAGTAGTAGTAGCAGTTTAATAGGTGTTGTAGTTGTAGTTCTAATAGTAGTAGTAGTTGTTGTTGTTGTTGTTATTGTTGAGGTAGTAGTAGTAGTTGTAGCAATATCGGTAGTAGTAGTGGCAGAGGTAGCTGTGGTAGTTGTAGTGGAAGTTGTTGTAGTAGTAGAAGTCATAGTAGTAGTAGTAATAGGATTAGCAGTAGTAGTTGTTGTTGTAGTACTAGTAGCAATATCAATATTGGTTGTGGTCGGAGTAGTAGTAGTAGTCTTAGTAGAAGTTGTAGTAGTAGTAGAACTAGTCGTAGTAGTTGGAGGAGATAGAGGAGGAGTAGGAGTTGCAGTAGGAATAGGTGTATGAGTTGGAGTGGTACTCATACGAGTAGTAGTAGTTGAAGTAATAGTTGTTGTAGTAGTAGTAGTAGTATTAATAGTAATAATAGCAGTTGTAGTGGTAGTAGTAGTAGTAGTAGAAACAGCAACAGTTGCATTAATAGCAGAAGTAGTTGTAGTGGGAGAAGTAGCAGTAGTAAGTTGTAGTAGTAGTACAAGTGGTGGTAGTAGTATTAGTAGATGTTGAAGGAGTAGTAGGAGTAGTAGGAATAGTAGCAGCGGTAGTAGCAGCGGTAGTAGCAGTAGAAGTACTAGTAGTAGCAGCTGTAGTAGTAGTAGGAGCAACAGTAGTAGTAGTTGTAGCAGTATAGTAGCAGCAGAAGCCACAGTAGTAGTAATAGTAGTAGTAGTAGCAGTAGTAGCCGTAGTAGTAATAGTAGTAGTAGTAGCAGTAGCAGCAGCAGTAGTAATAGTAGTAGTAGCAGCAGTAGTAGCTATAGTCGTAGTAGTAGTAGTAGTCGTGGTGGTGGTACCATTAGATGTAGTACAATTGTAGCAGTAGTGGGAGTAGCGGTAGTAGTGGCAGCAGTAGCCGCAGTAGCAATAATAGTTGTAGTACTAGTAGTACTAGAAGTAGTTGTAGCAGTGGTTGTAGTAGCAGAAGTAGCTGTAATGGTAGCAGCAGTAGTAGTAGCAAAAGTAGGAGTAGTAGTGGAAGTAGTAATAGTAGTAGTAGCTGTAGTAGTAGTGGTAGCCGTAGTAGTAGGAGCAGTACAATTAGGAGCAGAAGTAGTTGTAGTAGTAGAAGTAGTAGCAGCAACTGTAGCTGCAACAATAGTAGCAGTAGTAGTAGGAGTAGTAGTGGGAGTAGTTGTAGTAGTAGTATTAGCAATACCAATAGCAGTAGTAGTAGTTATTTTTGTTGAAGTAGCAGAAGTAGTAGCAGTTGCAATAGTAGCTATTGCAGCAGTTGTAGCAGTAGTAATAGTAGCTCTTATAATAGTAGTAGTATTAGTAGTAGTAGCAATGCTAGTAGTAGTAGTAGTAGTAGTATTAGCAGTAGTAGTAGTACAAGTAGTAGTAGTAGTAGTAGTAGTAGTAGCAATAGTAGCAGTAGTTGTAATTGTTGTAATAGTAGTACCAGTAGGAGCAGAAGTAGCAATGATAGTTTAGTGGCAGTAATAGTAGTAGCAGTAGCAGTAGTACTAGTCGTGTTCATAGTAGCAGTAGCAGCTACAATAGTAGTATTAGCAGTAGCTATAGTAAAAGTTGTAGAAGAAGTGATAGCTGAAGTTGTAAAAGTAGTAGTAGTACTATAAGAAGCAATAACTATAGTAGTTGTAGTAGTTGTAGTATTAGGAGTAGTAGCACCAGTAGTTGTAGTAGTAGTAGTAGTCGAAGTAGGAGTTGTAGTGGCAGTAGTAGAAGGGTTAGTAGTCGTAGTAGTTATAGTAGATGTTGTTCAATCAGCATAAGGAGTACTAGTAGCAGCAATTGCAGTATTAGCAGTTGTAGAAGTAGTTGAAGTAGTAGTAGTGAAATTATTAGATGTAGTAGTTGTAGTCATAGTAGCAGTAGTAGTAGCAGAAGTAGTAGCAGTAATAGTAGTTGTAATAATACAAGAAGTAGAAGTCTAGTTGCAGTGTAGTAGCAGTACTTGTAGTAGTTATAGCAGAAGTAGACCAGTAGCAGTACCAGTAGCAGCAGTGTCTATGGCAGTAGCAATTGTAGTAGAAGTAGTAGTAGAAGTAACAGTAGTTGTTGTAGTAGTAGTGGGATTAGTTGTTGTTGTTATAGGAGTAGTAATACTAGCTGTAGTAGTTGTTGTAGTAGTAGCACTAGTAGTAGCAGTAGGAGCAAAAGTAGTAGTTGTAGAAGCAGCAGTAGTAGTAGTTGTACTAGAAGTAGTAGTAATAGTATTAGTAGAAGTAGCAGTACTAGCAATTGTACTAGTAGTAGAAGTAGCTGTAGCTGCAGCAATTGTAGCAATAATAGTAGTAGTAGAAGTAGTGTCGTAGAAGCAGCATTAGTAGAAGTAGTAGCAGCAATAAAAGTGGTAGCATTACTCATTGTAGCAGTAAGAGTCATAGTAGGAGAAGTAGTAGTAGTAGTAGCAGTAGTAGTAGGAGTAGTAGTAGTAATTGTAGTAGTAGTGGTACTACTACTGGTAGTTATAATAGCAGAAGTACTAGTAGGAGTAGCATTTTAGCAGTAGTAGTTATTGTAGTAGTAGTAGTAGGAATAGTAGTAGCAGAAGTGGTGGTAGTAGTAGTAGTATTAATAGTAGTAATATTTGTTGTAGTAGTAGCATTAGTAGCAGAAGTAGGAGCAGTAGTAGTATTAGTAGTAATAGTAGTAGTAGTAGTATAAGTAGTACTACCAGTAGCAGCAGCATCAACAACAGCAGCAGCAGTAGCAGCAGTAGTGGTCGTAGTACTAGCAACAGTAGTTGTGGAAGTAGTAATAGTTGTAGCAATAGTAGTCGCAACAATAGTCGCAGTAGTAGTAGTTGTTGTACTAGTACTAGTAGTATTAGCAGTGCTAGTAGTTGTAGTACAACAGTATTTGTAGTAGTAGGAGGAGGAGAAGAAGTAGTAGTAGTAGCAGCAGTAGCAGAAGTATTGGTAGTAGTTGTGGAAGTTGTAGTGTAGTAGTAGTAATAGTAGTCGTAGTAGTAGTAGTAGTTGTAGCAGTAGTAGTACTAGCAGCATTAGTGGCAAAAGTAGCAGTAGTTGTCGCAGTAGTAGAAGTAGTAGTGGTAGTTGTAGCAGTAGTAGTAATAGTAGCAGCATTAGTAGCAGAAGTATCAGTCATAGTAGTCATAGTTGCCGCAGTAGCTGAAGTAGCAGTTATAGCAGTCTAGTAGTAGTAGCTACAGTAGTAGTAGTAGTAGTAGTAGTAGTAGTAGTAGCCATAAGAATTGTAGCAATAGTAGTAGTAGTAGCAGCAGTATTAATAGTCATAGTAGAAATACTTGTAGTAGCAGTGGTCATAGTAGCAAAAGTAGTATCTGTGGAAGTAGCAGTTGTAGTGGTGGTAGAGGTGATAGCAGTAGTAATACTAGTTGCAGAAGTAGTAGTAGTAGCACTTGTAGCAATTGCACTAGTAGAAGTTGTAGTAGCTGTAGTAGTACTAGTAGTTTTAGCAATAGCAGTAGCCACCGCAGCAGCAGCAGCACTAGTAGTAGTAGTAAAAGTAGTAGATGAAGTTATAGCTGAAGTTGTAATAGTCATAGTAGTAGTACTAATAGTAGCAGCAGCTGTAGTAGTTGTAGTAGTCGCAATATTAGGAGTAGTAGCACCAATTTTAGTAGTTGTAGTAGTAGTAGCAGTTGAAGTAGGAGTTGTAGTGGCAGTAGTAGAAGGATTAGTAGTCGTAGTAGTTATAGTAGATTTTGTTGAATCAGCATAAGTAGTACCAGTAGTAGCAATTGCAGTATTAGCAGTTGCAGAAGTAGCTGAACTAGTAGCAGCAAAATTATTAGATGTAGTAGTCGTAGTCATTGTAGCAGCAGTAGTATCGGAAGTAGCAGCAGCAATAGTAGTTGTAAAAGTACAAGAAGTAGAAGTCTAGTAGCAATGTAGTAGCATTACTTGTAGTAGTTGTAGGAGAAGTAGACCAGTAGCAGTACTAGTAGTAGCAGTGGCTACGGCAGTAGCAGTAGTAGTAGAAATAGTAGTAGAAGTAACTGTAGTTGTTGTACTAGTAGTGGGATTAGTTGTTGTTGTTGTAGGAGAACTAGTACTAGCAGCAGCAGTAGTTGTTGTAGTAGTAGCACTAGTAGTAGTAGTAGTAGCACTAGTAGTAGCAGTAGTAGCAAAAGTAGCAGTTGTAGAAGCAGCAGTAGTACTATCAGTAGTAGTAGAAGCAGCAGCAGTAGTAGTTGTACTAGAAGTAGTAGTAATAGTATTAGTAGAAGTAGCAATACTAGCAATTGTACTAGCAGTAGAAGTAGCTATAGCTGCAGCAATTGTAGCAATAATAGTAGTAGTAGAAGTAGTGTCGTAGCAACAGCAATAGTAGAAGTAGTAGCAATAGTAGCAGCAGTAAAAGCGGTAGAATTACTCATTGTAGCAATAATAGTCATAGTAGGAGAAGTAGTAGTAGTACTAGAAATAGTAGTAGGAGTAGTAGTAGCAGAAATCGTAGTAGTAGTAGTACTACTACTAGTAGTTATAGTAGCAGAAGTAGTAGTAGGAGTAGCATTTTAGCAGTAGCAGTTGTAGTAGTAGTAGTAGTAGTAGTAGGAATAGTAGTAGTAGAAGTGGTAGTACTAGTAGTATTAATAGTAGTAATATTTGTTGTAGTAGTAGCATTAGTAGCAGAAGTAGAAGCAGTAGTAGTATTAGTAGTAGTAATAGTAGTAGTAGTAATAGTAGTAGTGCTACAAGCAGCAATAGTAGCAGCAGCAGTAGTAGTAGTAGCAGCAGCATCAACAACAGCAACAGCTGCAGTCGTAGTAGTAGTAGTAGTAGCAGTAGTGGTCGTAGTAGTAGCAACAGTAGTTGTGGAAGAAGTAATAGTTGTAGCAATAGTAGTCGCAATAATAGTCACTGTAGTGGTAGTTGTTGTACTAGTACTAGTAGTATTAGCAGTGCAAGTAGTTGTAGTATAGTAGTATTAGTAGAAGTAGGAGGAGGAGGAGTAGTAGCAGTAGTATTGGTAGTAGTTGTAGAAGTTGTAGTGTAGTAGTAACAATAGTAGTGGTAGTAGTAGCAGTAGTTGTAGCGGTAGTTGTACTAGCAGCATTACTGGCAAACGTTGAAGTAGTAGCAGTAGTTGTAGCATAAGTAGCAATAGTAGCAGTAGTAGTAATAGTAGCAGCATTAATAGCAGAAGTAGCCGTCATAGTAGTGGTAGCAGTGGTAGTCGTATTTGCCGCAGTAGATGAAGTAGCAGTTGTAGCAGTCTAGCAGTAGTAGTTGTTGTAGTAGTAGCCGTAATAATTGTAGCAACAGTAGTAGTAGTAGCAGTAGTATTAATAGTCATAGTAGCAATACTTGTAGTAGCAGTGGTCGTAGTAGCAAAAGTAGTATCAGTGGAAGTAGCAGTTGTAGAGTGGCAGAGGTGTTAGGAGTAGTAATACTCGTAGCAGAAGTAGTAGTAGTAGCAGAAGCAGTAGAAGTTCTAGTAGTAATATTAGTATTTGCAGTGGTGGTAGTAGTAGTAGTAGCATTAGTAGTAGTAGCACTTGTAGCAGTTGCAGTGGTAGCAGTTATAGCAGTAGTAGTAATCATGGGAGTGGTGGTAGTAGTAGTAGTGGTGGTTGTTGTTGTTGTTGTTGTAGCAATAGTAGCAGTAGTAGCATTAGTAGTAGTTGCAGTAATTTTAGTGGCAGTCAAATTAATGGTAGCAGTAATGGCAGTAGTAGCAGTAGTACTTATTGTTGTTGTTGTTGTTGTAGTTGTAGCAACAGTAGCAATCGTAGCAGTAGTAGATGAAGTAATAGTAGTAGTAATAGTTATTGTTGTAGTAGTAGTTGTAGTGACAGTCGAAGAAGTGGTAGCATTAGTAGCAATAGTAACTATTGTAGCAGTAGTAGTAGTAGTAGCAGTCGTAGCAGTAGTAATAGAACTAGAAGTAGTAGTAGTAGTAGTAGTAGTAGTGGTCGTAATAGTCGTAGTAATACTAATAGTAGTACTAGTAATACTAGTAGTAGTAGTAGTAGTGGTTGGTACAATAGAATTAGTTGTAGTAGCAGTAGTAGTAGTAGCAATAGCAGTAGCAGTGGCAATTGTAGAGGAGAAGTAGTAGTAGTAGCAGTAGCAGCAATAGCAATGGTAGTAGTATTAGTAGTTGTTGTATTAGTCCTCATAGTAGTAGCAGTAGCAGTGGTATTTGTAGTAGTCGTAGCAGCAACTGTAGTAGTTGTAGCAGTGTTAGTAGCAATTGTAGTAGTAGTAGTGGTTGTCGTAGTAGCTGTAATAGTAACAGTAGTTGTAGTAGCAACAGTTGTAGCAGCAGTAACAAAAGTAGCAACAGTCATAGCAGAAGTAATAGAAATAGTAGTAGTAGGTAGACATAACTGCAGCAGCAGTAGTAGTAATTGTAGTATTAGTAGTAGTTGCAGTCGTACCAGTACATGCAGTAATAGTGATAGTAGTAGTAGTGGTGATTGTGGTGGTAGTCGTACTAGTAGTAGTAAGTGTGGTAGTTGTAGTAGTAGTAATCGTAGTAGTTGTATTAGTAGTCGTAGCAGCATTAGTAGTAATAGCAGTGGTCATCGTAGCAGCACTAGCAGTAGTAATAGCAGCAGTTGTAGTGGTAGTACTATTAGTGGTAGTAGTAGAAGTAGTTGTATTTGTAACCATAGTACTAGTTGGAATAGTTGTACTTATAGACGTAATAGAATTAGTGGTCACTAAAGTTGCAATAGTAGTATCAATAGTAGTAGTAGTAGCAGCATTAGGAGTTGGAGAAGTTGTAGTAGTAGTAGTAGTAGCTATAGTAGTAATAGTAGTAGTAGTATTAGTAATAGTTGTAGTAGTCGTAATAGTAGTAGTAGTAGTAGTAGTTGAAGTAGAAGTAGTAGTGGAAGTTGAAGTCGAAGTTGCAGTAGAAGCAACAGTAGTTGGAGTAGTAGTAGTAGAAGCAGTAATAGTAGTTGAAGTAGAAGTTGTAGCAGTTGTTGTTGTAGTAGAAGTGGCAGTAATCGAAGAAGTAGCAATAGTTGTAGTAGTCGTTGTAGTAGCAGCAGTAGTAGTAGAAGTAGTAGCAGAAGTGGAAGTAGTAGTAGCAGTAGCAGTCGTGCAATCCATACTAGTAGTAGAAGTTGTAACAGAAGTCGTAGTAGTAGTAGTAGTAGTAGTAGGAGGGGGAGGAGGAGGAGGAACAACAACGGTAGTTGTAGCAGAAGTTGTACTAATAATAGTAGTAGCAGTAGGGGTAATAGAAGTAGGAGTAGTAGTAGCAGTAGTAGTAGTAGTAATAGTAGCAACAGTAGCAGTAGTATGAGTAACAACAGCGGTAGAGGTAGTACAAGTCGTAGTTGTAGCAGTAGTAGTTGGAGTATCAGTATTAGCAAGAGAGGTTGTAGTAGTAGTAGCAGTAGGAGTAATACTTGCGGTAGCAAGAGCCGCAGTCGTAGTGGTAGCAGCAGTAGTAGTAGTTGATGCTGGAGTAGTAGTTGTAGTAGCAGCAGTAGCAGTGGGAGTACTAGTAGCAGCAGTAGTAGTAACACCAGTAGTTGCAATAGTAGTAGTAGTAGTATTAATAGTATTAGAAGTAGTTGTAGCAATAGTAGTAGTAACATGAGTAATAGTAGTAGTAGTAGTAGTTCTGGTATTAGTAACAATAGGTGTAGTAATATGAGTAATATTAGTAGTATTAGTAGTAGTAGTAGTCGTAGTAGTAGTAGAAGTAGTAGTTGTTGTTGTTGTATTGGTAGTTGTAGTTGTAGTAGGAGGAGGAGTCATAGTAGTAGTGGTAGTAGTAGTTGTAGTAGTAGCAGTATTAGTAGGACTTGCAGCTGAAGAAGTAGTAGTCGTGGTACTAGTAGTAGTAGTAGTATTAGTAGGAGTAGTTGTGGTAGCAGTAGGAGTACTAGTTGTAGTAGCAGTAGTGGCAGTAGAAGTAATAGTAAAAGTAGTAGTAACAGTAGTTGTAGTAATAGTAACAATAGGAGTTGTTGTAGTAGTAGTTGTAACAGTAGGAGTAGTTGTTGTAGTAGTAGTAGTAGTGGTAGTGATAATTGTAGTAATAGTGGTAGTTGTTGGAGTGTAGCAGTTCTTGTAGTAGTTGTGGCGGTAGTAGTATAGTAGTAGTAGTTGAATTAGTAATAGTAGAGGTAGTAGCAGTAGCATTAGCAGCAGCAGTAGTAGCAGATGTAGTAGTAGTTATAGTAGTAGCAGTAGTAGGGGTAGTAGTAGCAGTTGTAGTAGTAGTAGTAGCAGTTGTACCAGTAGCAGAAGTAGTAGCAGTAGTAGTACTAGTAGTAGCAGTTGTAGTAGTAGTAGTAGTTGTTGTTGTTGTTGTTGTAGTAGAAGTATCAGTAATATAAGTAGTAGAAGTAGCAGTAATACTAGCAGTCAAAGTAATTTTAGGCGCTGTTTTAGGAAGAGTAGTAGTAGTAGTAGTATCAATAGCAGTATTAATAGTAGTACTAGTAGAAGCAACAGTAATAGTAGTTGGTAGTAGTAGAAGTAATAGTTGTAGTAGTACTAGTAGTAGAAATAATTACAGAAGTAGCTCTATTAGTAGCTGTAGTAGTAATAGTAGTTGTTGTTATTGTTGCAGTAGTAGTGGTAGGAGTAGTAGTAATAGTAGTAGTAGTCGGATCAGTAGTAGTAGTAGTAGTAGTAGTAGTAGCAGCAGTAGCAGTAGTAGTAGCCGTAGCTATAGTAGTATGAAAAGTAGTTAAGAGCAGCAGTCACAGTAGTTGTAGTAGTAGTAGGAGTAGTAGTAGTAGTTGTAGAGGTAAAAGTTGTAGTAGTAGAATTTATAGTGGTAGTAGTAGTTATTGTTGTTGTCGTTATTCTTGTTGTTGTAGTAGTAGTATAAGTAGTAGCTGCCATAGGAATAGCAGTATGAATAGTAATAATAGCAGTAGAAGTAGTAGTAGTAGTAGCAGTAGTACAAGTAGAAGTAGTTGCAGTAGTAGCAGTACTACTCCTACTACTCCTACTACTACTACTAGTACTACTAGTACTATTAAAACAACTACTACTATCGCCACTTCAACAATTACTACTAGTAGTACTAAGACAACAACAACTACTACTACTATTGCCACAACAACTACTGTTACTAATACTAACACTACAAGAACAACTACTACTTCTAATGCTCCTAAACCTACAGCTACTAATACTACTCCTCCTCCTCCTACTACTACTGCTACTACTATTGCTACTATCACAACAACTACTACTACTATTATTACTACTACTACTACTCCTACAACTACTACTACGAGTACTACTACTACTACTACTACTACTACAACAATTGCTACTACTACTACTACTATTACAACTTCTCCTACTACAAGGACAACTCCAATTACTACTACTGCAACCAATACTACTACTACTACTACTACTACTACTAGTACTACAACAACTACTACTCCTCCTACCACTACAACACCTACAACCCCTACTACTACTACTGCCACAACTGCAACTAATACTATTACTACTACTACTACTACTACTACTACTACTACTCCAACTCCTACTATTACTACTACACCTACAACTACTGCCACTACTATTACTACTACCACTAATACAATAACTACTGCTACAACTAATACAACTACTATTGCTACTATTTCTACTACTACAACTACTACTGCTGCGGCTGTCACTGCTACTACTGCTACTGCTACTACTGCTACAAGTATTACTTCTACTACTGCAATTACAACAACTTTCGATACTGCTGCTACTGCTAATACTATTCCTACTACTTTTCCTATAACTACTACTACGACTATCACTTCTCCTACTGTTGTTGCTATTACTATTGTTGTTGTTGTTGTTGTTGCTACTACTACTCCTATTTCTACTACTACTACTTCTTCTACTACTAAAGCCACTACTAATGCTACTGCTTCTACTACTTCCACTACTAGAATGACTGGTACTACTTTTGCTGCTACTACTACAACTACTCCAATAGCTACTACAACTACTTCTACTACTACTACTACTACTACTACTACTACTACTACTACTACTACTACAGCTACTTCTGCTAGAACTCTTGCCACTACTACAACCACTCCTACTGCTACTACTACTACTCCTAATAATACTACAACTACTGTTGCTAGTACTACTACTACTAATATAGTTGCTACTGCTACTACAACTACTACATCAGTAGTAGTTGTTGTTGTAGTTGTAGAGAAGTACTAGTAGTTGTTGTTGTTGTAGGAGTAGCAGTTGAAGTAATTATAGAAGTAATACTATTAGTAGCCATAGTTGTAATAGTAGCAGTAGTTGTAGTTGTAGTAATAGCAGCAGTAGCTGTAGTGGTAGTAGTAGTAGTATCAGTTGCAGTAGTAGTCATAGCAGTAGAAGTAGTAGTAGTAGTGGTTGTTGTAGTAGTAGTAGTAGTAGTAGTGGTTGTTGTAGCAGTAGTAGCAATAGAAGTAATTATAGAAGTAGTACTATTCGTAGCTGTAGTAGTAATAGTAGTAGTTTTTGTAGCAACAACAGTAGTAGCAGCAGCAGTAGTAGCAGTAGTAGTAGTAGCTGTAGCTATAGTAGTATGAAAAGTAGTTAGAGCAGCAATAACAGTAGTAGTGGTAGTAGGGGAAGCAGCAGCAGTAGTAGTAGTAACAGTAATAGTTGCTAAACTAGTAGCAACAATAGTAGTAGTAGTAGTACTAGTTGTAATACTAGCAGTTGCTATAGTTCTCGCAGTAGTTGTAATTGTAGGGGAAGTAGTAGTAGTGGTAGTTGCTATACTTGTAGGAGAAGTAGTAGTAGTTGTTGTTGTATTTGCAGTAAATGTAGTTGTAGAAGTTGTACTTTTAGTAGAAATAGTAGTAATAGTAGTAGTTGTTGTAATAGTAGTCGTCATAGCAGTAGTATTAGTATTAGTATTAGTAGTAGTAGTAGCAATAGCAGTAGTAGTAGAAGTAGTAGTAGGAGCCATGGCAGTAATAGTAGTAGTAGTATTAGTAGTTATAGCAACAGCAGCAGAAGTAGCAATCGTAGTAGTAGCAGAAGTAGTACAGTAGTAGCAGTTATATCAGCAGTAGTAGTTGTTGTAGAAGTCGTGGTAGTAGTAGCAAAACTAGTAGAAGTAGCAATTGTAGTAGTAGTGGTGGTTGCTGCTACTATAGAAGCTGTAGAGGTAGCAGGAATAGTAGTATTAGTAGTAGTAGTAACAATAGTAGTGGTGGTGGTAGTAGTAGTAATGGCCGTTGAAGCAATAGTTGCAGCAGTAGCAGTTGCAGTGGTGGTAGTAGTAGGAGTAGCAGTAGTACCAGTAGCAACAGCAGAAGCAGTAGTAGTAGAAGAAGTACCAGTAGTAGGAGTAGTAGTAGTAGTTAGTAGTAGTAGTATTAGTAGCTATAGTAGTAGCAATGGTAGCAGCAGTTACAGTAGCAGCAACAATATTTGTAGTAGTTGTTGTTGTTGTTGTAGTAGTAGTAACAATAGTATTAGTAGTAATAGAAGGAGCCACAGTAGTAGTACTACTACTAGTAGTAGTATTAGTAACTATAGTAGTAGTATGAGCAGTAGTAGTAATAGTAGCTATAGTAGTAATAGTAGTATTAGTAGTAGTAGTCATAGTAGCAGTAGTAATCCTTGTAGTAGTAGCAGCTACTTCAACTACTACTGCTACTACTACTACTACAACAACTACTACTACAACTACTACTACTGCTACTACTACCATACTGCTGCTACTACTATTGCTATTACAACAACTGTCACTACCACAACTACAACAATTACTGCTACTAACACAACTACTACAATTACTACTACTACTACTACTTCCACTTCATCTTCCTCTTCTTCAACTTCTACTACAACTACTACTCCTATTATAATTATTACTACTATAACAGCTACTATAACAACTACTTATACTGTTACAACAACTACTACTATTACTACTAGTACCACTACTACTATTACTACAATTATTACTATTACTACTACTAATATGACTAATACTACAACTACCGCTACTATTTCTACTGCTATTACAACTACTACTACTGTTGCTATTTCTGCTACTGCAACAACAACAACTACGACTACTGCTGCTACTACTACTATTAGAACTACTACTACTATGTAACTACTATTACTACTACTACTACTACTACTACTACTACTACTACTAATACTTCTATAAATACTAATCCTGCTATTGCTTATACTATTACTACTACTACTGCTACTGCTGCTGCTACTCATTTTGGTATTATTGCTATAACAACTACTACTATACTACTTCTTCTATTACAACTACTGCTACTACGGCTACTGCTACTACAACAACTTACACTACTGTTACTACTGATACAACTACTGCTACTGCTAGTACTACTGCCACTACTACTACTAGTACTAATACTGCAACAACTACTACTACTGCGGCTACTGTTGCTACTACTGCTACAACAATAACTACTACTACTATTACTACTACTTCCACTGCTAGTACAAATACTGTCGCTACTGTTGCTACTACTACTACTAGTGCTACTACTACTACTTCTACAACTACTATTAATCCTTCTACTTCTACTACCACTACTACTACTATGGTTGCTGCTCCTGCTATTGCTACTACTGTTGTTGCTATTACTACTACTGCTGCTATAGTTGTGATTTCATCTGGTGATTCCGTTAGTTGCGGTGCCGATATGTAGGTTCTGAAACTGACCGATACCCTTCCGTCCAGCAGGTTCCTTGAGTTCAGTTCCATTGGCATCACCAGAACTGTAATCTCTGGTTGCTGGATCATCCAGCTTCCTCCTCGCAATGGGCTGAGAAGTCTGCCCATATTTGGAACATAAGTCTTGGCATAGTTGAGAAGCCCAAGCCACGACCTCATTCCCTTTTTCTGAGTTAAGTCTGCTTCATTGAATTCACAGATTTTCTTAATAATATTGGGCTGCAATTTGACCTTTCCCTGTCCGATGATAGCACCAAGGAACTCAATTTGGGGTACCGCAATCTTCATTTTTGTTGGGCTTAATACTAAGCCTTGATAAGATGTAAAGTATGATAAGATGTAAAAGCAAAAGGGCAGATGCTCATGTAAGCACTTACGTCTAAGTTCTCTATAAAAGGAGAACCATGCCTTGTGAAAGGGATCATCGATCCAGTGCAAAGAGATAATAAGAATCTGTGAGTTTCATAATCTTCTCCTTATTTCTTATTGTCCCCTGTTTTGAATTTCCGCCATACCTATGGTATCAGAGCAAGGTTAAAGATTATGACTTGTGAGTAGTTTTAATAAATTAAGGTACAAAGGGCTTGTAGGTTATTGATTCTTGTATTCCTTTTCATGTTATACCTGCACACCTGAATTTCTTTCAGTCATAAGCTAGAAGGCTGAAGTATTCTGTGAATACAACCCAGTAGGCAAAAGACGTAAGCTCAGAAGCTGGCAGCAAAGAAGCTTAAGACCAGTGAGCAAGAAGGTGAGTCTATCGAGTAGTATCCCGTACTTCAGTTTATAGTTAATGAATGTCTGAAATTTGGGAAAGGGCTATACAGGACTGGTATACTAAGTCTCACACTACAAACCTAGAGTACCTTGACTTAGCATCCACATCACAAATCTCAAATCAGCAACAAGCAAACAACTTAGCGGTTGTCTATGACAGCATCTGTCTTTCCTCAAGAGTCCATTTGAAAAATTTCAAGAGAATTTTAGAACAAATTGGCGCCCTAGAAGCCAAGGTTGAAAAATTAGAAAAAGGATTGTCAACCCTAAGCAAGGCTTTCTTAGATAATAGGCCACTTACACCATCTGAAGAGTTAAGTGAAAAACTTAAAAGGGTGGAAGCGGTATTACACAAGGTCCAAAGGTGGTTAGCCGCATGAGTGACTCCCCAAACTATAAACATGCTGTAAGTACAACAGAATCCATAGAACCCCCAGCCATCAGCTTTGCCAAACCAGGGGATTATAAGGGAGCAACCTCAGGACCTTCAACTATAACTAAACAAAATAATACCCAGATACAACTGTTGAACCAAATTTCGGAATCCTTGCAAAATCTAACTGAAGAGGTTAGGAGGTCGAAAGAAGCCTTTCAGAAAAAGGCAGGGTCATCAGTAATATCAGACTCCCAGATAGATCAGCTCACTGAGAAGCTTTCCGCATTAACACTAGAAAAGAACCCGGAAAGGTTCAAAAGGGGCATACTGAAAGTTTTTCGATGCCCCTTTTTCATTCTTGCAGAAGAACGGCGAAAGCTGACGGAATGAGCAGGACGATGCACGGTGAACCCAGGGTTCGGGAGCAAATAAGGCAAACCCAGGAAGGCCCCCTGTATGAAGACCGAATCAGGGAATACAGGAGGAACCAGAGGAGGTTCTACAATGCTCAACGGCACATGCGGCGAGCACTAAGCATAGCCGGAGGATGAGCCTACAGCAACACTCTGGAGTAGCAAGTGAACCCTGAGGCGTAGCGACGGAGATCACTCAGGGAACGAGCTGCTTTAATCCCTGCCGAAATCCTGTACAGATCAAGGGATGATGACGAGCATCATCGGGTGTACACCCACCTATCTGAAGAGGCAATTCTATGTACATCCAACCAGATAGACAGGGTGTTTATCTAGCCAGAAAGCTATCAAGCCCTACAGCGAAGAAATTTGCAATTTATACATATTGGTATTGCACAGGTCCGGATTCAGATCCTGCATAGGCAGGATGAGGGGACTATGGCACTCATTGTTTTCAGAGATGTTAGGTGGCAAGGGGACCAAGCCATCTTCGCAACAATGGAAGTAGACCTCTCTGGAGGAAGCCAACTAGTCTACGTAGTCCCTTATACAATGATGACTATAGGAGATTTCTACAGAAATGTGCAACTCTCGGTGCTGACCCAAGGCTATGAAAACTGGCAAAATGGAGAGGCAAACCTCTTCATCACAAGGGGAATTGTGGGAAGGATCTCTAACACCCCTAATGTCCGTTTTGCCTATAATATAAGTCATGTTGCAGATTATTTGGCGAGCCACGGGATACGAGCACTACCAGGACGAAGGTATTCAACCAGCGAGTTGCGAGGAGGAAGCTGGATGATCCAGCAACCAGAGATTACAGTTCCAGTGATGCCAATGGAACTAAACTCAAGGAACCTGCTGGACAGAAGGGTTTCGGTCAGTTTCAGAACCTACATACCGACACCACAACTAATGGAATCACCAGATGAGGATGAGGCATCCATACAGCAAGAGCAAATACTAGCCATATTTGAAACAATAGACCACGATGAAGATGATGAACTTTCTTATGTCCAATTCCTCGCTAATCAGGTTACCAATGCCGATAAACCAGTATGGGACCCGGAACCTGACGATGATCAAGAATGGGTAAATCCCTTCGCCTCAGAAGATGGTGGCAGCAATACAATAGCGGCATTGCATGAGGAAGAGGATGCTTGGAGCATGGACTATCCTATGCTCAAAAGGGCGACAGAAGCCATCCAAAACCAGAGCCACAATAGCCCAAAGCACTATGTTTATTCTTCAAGCTCGGCGATCTCAGCCTACCAACCACCAAATGAATCTTCAATGGGGCCCCTGAGTTACCCACCAGCTATTGCGTCAAACTCTCAGGCAAGAGCCCCCGGCTTTTGACTATGAGCCAAGGAAGGGAAAGTTTAAGTGAGGTTTTAATGATGAAATGTGAACCTTGCCATCGGCGCAGCAGCAGTTGGGAGACATGTTTATCATTCTGTCACAGCTAGGCCTATTGGATGATGCCTTCTCCAGGTGGGAATCTGTCACTAAAAATCTCATTACAGGGCATGTTTTTATTGATGTTCGTGATAAGATTGAGTACATTGAAAATTTACTAGGAGAGGTAGAAAAGAAAACATGGGTGCAGTGGAGGATGCAGTTCCAGAGGGAATACAAAGCACTAGTAGGCAACAGAGAAGGGCGCGAAGGCACTCAGAACATACTCTCGCAGATCTGGAGGGTATTCTCCCTGGAAGACCCGGCATTAGGATCAACTGAGATCGAAGACCGAGCATATCGGGATTTGGAAAAACTTTCCTGTGGTAATGTCAAATATATTATTCAATACCTAAATGATTATTTGCACATTGCAGCAAAAATAGGCAGAATGTATGTCAGCCCAGACCTATCAGAAAAGCTATGGCTCAAGATGCCTGGTGACTTGGGAACTAGGATCAAAGAAGCCTTTGAAGCAAAATACCCGAGCTTGACTATTGGAGTAGTCCCCAGGGTACTCTTCGCCTACAAATACTTGGAAGCAGAATCCAAAGATGTGGATTTCAGAAGAGCACTGAAGGATCTGTCCTTTTGCAGTAGTATTCTGATCCCAGGGTACTACAAGAAGCCAGAAAAAGAGGTTGGGCCTAAGAAGATCCAAAACTTACAAAGGGAAGCCGCATAGCTCGCATGCCCGAGTAGAGAAGAGGAAATACTTGGTAAAAAATAAAAGGTGTAAATGCTATCTGTGTGGTCAGGAAGGACACTTCGCCAGAGAATGCCCAACCGAGAGAAGGAGTGTCAAGCGGGCAGCAATATTTGAAGCCCTGGAACTTCATGAGGACTATGATATAGTCTCTGTCAATGAAGGGGAAGAACAGAGTGATGCTATATACAGCATCTCCGAAGGAGAAAACGACACAGAGGTATTATGCAATTCTTTGTTGAAAGAATTTATTCTAATGCTGGGAGAGGAGGATTGTGGATACAGGCCGAGAATCCGCATCCCGGAAAAGCAGCTGAAATGCCAGCACGAGTGGGAGCACAATCAGGCGGTATTCCCCCCAGCAAGCACCATTTGTCTATGTTGCAAAAGGGAAACCAGCATACGTGCAAGGATACATTGTAAGGAGTGTTTGATCACTGCCTACAATCTCTGTGGCCCTTTTTATTTTAAAAGGGAAGTTCCAATAACCCCAGTAGTCTGTGTTCCTTTCAATTCAAAGGGATTATTGTAGGAACAACAAAATTACATCCAGTGGTGTGAAGCATAGATAGAAAAACTGAAAAAGGAGGTGGAATTCTATAGGCAGAAATATTTAGAAGCAGTTGAGGGAGAACTAAAGGAAGATTTCAGCACCCTTGAGAAAGGTAAAGGAATAATTCTTGAAGAAAATACTAACGTTCTATTTGGGGAAACCATTTGCAGCACTTCGGAGTTCAAAACCCCTAGAGTCAGAAAGAACAGGTTGTTCAATATGGACTTGAGGATCGAGATCCCCGAGGTGTAGGAATTTACTCTCCGGGCAATACTAGATACAGGTGCTACAAATTACTGTGTTGATCAACACTCGGTACCACCCCAGGCCTTAGAAAGCAACACCTTTGTGGTACATTTCAGTGGTGTTAATTCATCTCAGAAGGCAAGCATGAAGATGAAATATGTGAAGATGGTAATAGGTGATAATACATTCCGGATCCCCTATACCTACGCGTTTCCAATGAAATTGGGAGGAGAGATCCAGATGATTCTTGGCTGCAACTTCATAAGATCAATGGCAGGAGGCCTAAGGATAGAAGGTAACACAGTCACTTTTTATAAAAATATTACCACCATTAACACTTTCCCAGAAGCCAGAACAATAGCTTTTGAAGAGTTGGAGATGGAGGAACTGGAGTATCAACAGGTTCAGGAGATGGTTTTCTATAACTTCGACCAGACCCTGAACTATTTCTCAGAGCAATTTGAAAGTACAATCCGAAGGTTGACTGAAGCAGGTTTCATTGGTGACGAACCAATGAGGTTCTGGGGACGAAATCAGGTAACATGCAGACTTGAAATTAAGAATCCTAATTTCATAAGTGAAGATAGGCCCTTGAAGCATATAACCCCACAAATGCAAGCTTCTTTTAAGAATCATATTGCAGCTCTGCTGAAGCTAGGGATAATAAGGCCTAGCATGAGCAGCCACCGAACAACGGCCATGATAGTAAGATCCGGAACAACAATGGACCCAAAGACAGGGATTGAAACTAAAGGCAAGGAGCGAATGGTGTTCAATTATAAACGCCTCAATGACAATATTGAAAAGGATCAGCATAGCCTGCCGGGAATCAACACCATTATAAGGAGGGTATCCAATAGTAAGATCTACTCTAAATTTGATTTGAAGAGTGGATTCCATCAGGTCACGATGGCGCTAGAATCAGTTGAATGGATAGCGTTCTGGGTGCCAGAAGGGCTATTTGAATGGCTAGTGATGCCCTTTGGCCTGAAAAATGCTCTTGCTAATACAACTACTCCTACTGCAACTGCTTCAGCTACTACTGCTACTGCTACTGCTGCTGTTACTGTTGTTGTTGTTGATGTTGTTGTTGGTGCTACTACAACTACTAGTTCTGCTACTACTACTGGTTCTATAGCTACTACCACTACTAATGCTACCGCTTCTACTTCTTGCGCTACTAGTACTACTGGCACTGCTTTTGTTGCTACTACTACTGCTAATACTGCTCCACCTACTATTACTACTACTGCTGCAGCTACTACTTTTGCTACTGCTATTACTACCACTGCTACTACTTCTACTACTACTATTGTTATTACTACAAGCACTCCTACTAATACTACTTCTACTACTGCTACAACTTCCAGTAATACTACTGCTATTGCTACAGCTACCACTACTACTGTTGCTACTACTACTATTACACCTATTACTACAAATACTATTACTACTATTATTGCTACTAGTAATATTATGACAACTATTGCTACGAGTACTTCTACTACTATTACTACGGCTACTACTACTACAACAACAACTACTCCAACTACAACAATTACTACTATTATTGTTACCACTATTGCTACTACCACAACTTCTACTACCACTACTACTGCTACTACTACTGTTACAACAGCTACTATTTCTATTTATACTCTGATGACTACTCCTACTACTACTTCTACTACTACTATCACTTCTTCAGTTACTACCGTTACTCCTACAGCAACTCCTATTACAACAACTACCACTAGTACTACTACTACTACTACTTGTACAGCAACTCCAAATACAACTGCTAATACTCCTACTTCTATTACTGCTACTACTACTACTACTACTATTATTCCTACTGGTACTTTTACTATGACAACTACTATTGCTTTAACAACAACTACTACTTCTACCACAACTACTACTACTACTACTACCACTACTACTTCTACCACTACTACTACTACTACTAGTAGTACTAGTACTAGTACTAGTACAACAACAACAACTATAACAACTACTTATACTGTTACAACTACTACTTCTACTACTACTACTAGTACCACTACTACAACAACAACAACAACTACTACCACTACTGCTACTCCTACTACAACTACTACTAATACTACTATTACCCCTAATACTACTACAACAACAACAACTACTGCTATTGTCACTACCTCTGCTACTACTATTACTACTACTACAACTGCTACTACTATAACTACGATTACTACTTGTACTACTACTACTACACCTCCTACTACTACTACTTCTACTACTACAACTACTGCATCTACTTCTACTACTACTACTACTACTTCTGCTACTACAACTATTGTTTCTACTTTTGCTGATGCTACTACAAGTACTACTACTACCAGTACTGCTACTGCTCCTACTACTACACTACTACAATCACTTCTACGACTAGCATTGGTACAACTCCAACAACAGTTACTATTACTACTATTAATACTTCTACTACTACTAGTAGTACAACTACTCCAACTACTACTACAATAACAACAACAACTACTACTACTACTTCTTCTTCTTCTACTACTACTACTACTACAACTACTGCTAGTACTACTGCTACTACTACTTCTACAACGACTTCTACAGCTACTACTATTACTAATAGGACTACTACTGCTACATCTACTGCGACTCCTCCAACTACCTCTACAACTACCATTGGTACTACTGCTGCTACTATGACTACTATTACTACTACTACTACTTCGACTTTAACTACTGCTACTATTGCTACTACTACTACTTCGACTTTAACTACTGCTACTATTGCTACTACTACTACTTCGACTTTAACTACTGCTACTATTGCTACTACTACTACAGTTGCTACTACAACGACTGCTACTGCTACACCTATTGCTACTAATACTACAACTGCTACTACTAGTACTACTAATATTACTACTACTATTGCCTCAAGTACTTCTATTACAATTACTGCTACTACTACTATAACAACTACTACTACTCCTACTACCGCTATTACTATTGTTATTACTACTACTATTGCTACTGCTACTACTGCTACTATCTGCTACTATCACTACTACTACTACAATAACTACTTCATTTTCTACTCCTAATACTTCTTCTACTACTACTACTCCTACTACCACTACTACTACTACTACAACCATTGCCCCTACTACAACCGGTACTGCTACACCAACTCCTATTACAACTATTACTACAAGTACTACTACTACTACTATGACTACTACTTGTACTTCTACTACTACAACTACTACTACAACTGCTTCGAGAACTACTACTACTTCTACTGCTAGTACTACTACTACTCCTACTGCTACTCTGCTATTGCTACTGCTACTACTACTTGTAATGCTACCACTTCTGCTACTTCAACAACAATAATATCTACCACTCCTGCGGCTGCAACTCCTACTACTACTACTACTACTACTACTGCTGCTACTACTACTACTAATAGTACTTCTACTACTTCTACTATTACTACTACTACTACTATGACTACTACTAATAGTACTTCTACTACAACTACTACTTGTACTTCAACTACTACTACTACTACTACTGCTACTGCTACTACTAGTACTATGACTACAACTGCTACTGCAACAACTAGTTCTACTGTTACTACTCCTACAACTGCTACTAGTACTCCCGCTACTGCGACTACTAGAACTACTTTTGTTGCTACTACTAGTACTACTACTACTACACCTATTACTACAAATACTACGATAACAACTACTACTACTACTACGACTGCTGCTATTACTATTATTATTGCCACTACAGCTTCTACTATTACTACTACTACTATTATACTAGTGAAAGTATTAATATTACTTCTACTACTACTAGTACTACTACTACTACTATTACCCCTGCTACCACTTCTTCTGCTACTACTGCTACCACTACTACCTCTACTACTATTATTCCTCCTACTGCTACTATTACTACTACTACTACTAACACTACCACTACAGCTACTATAGCAACCACTACCGCGACTACTACTCTTACTACTACTACAACTACTACAGCTACTACTACCGCTACTACTCCTATTACAACAACAACAACAAAAGCTACTACTACTACTGCTACTACTACGACGACTAATACTACTAATACGATAATAACTTCTACTACTACTACTCCAACTGCAACTCCTACAACTACTACTATTCCAAATACTACTACATCTACAACTGCTACTACGACTTCTACTGTTGCTACTACAACTACTTCTACTACTACTACTTCTGCTACTACTACTTCTACTACTACTACAACAACTATTACTACTACTACTACAACTACTACTACTACTATAACAACTACAACTATTACTACTACTACTAGTGCTCCTATTGCAACTGCTACCACTATTGTTACTACTACTATAGCTGCTGCTGCTGCTCCAGCTACTACTATTACGACCACTCCTACTATTATTACTATTGCTACTATTACTACTCCTATTACCACTTGTACTCCAACTCCAACGACTGCTAGTAACACTATTCCTCCTCCTTCTCATCCTCCTCCTCCTCCTACTACTACTGCTCCTGCTATTGCTACTAATACTACTCCTAATAGTACTACTACTACTACTACAAATCATAACGCCAATCATACTCCAACACCTACTCCTACCACTCCTCCGACATTTATAACTACTACAACAACTATAGCTGCTACTACCCCTACTACAACAACTACCACTTCTACAACTGCTACCACTACCACGGCTACTGCTACTACTATTAGTAATGCTCCTACAATTACCACTACTACTCCAATTTCTACTACTAGTACTACTAGTACTAAAACTACTACAACTACTACTATTACAGCTGCTACTACTACTACTACTTCTGTTGCTACTACAACTGCTAATACTCCTACTCCAACTCCAACTGCTACTACTACTCCTACTACAACTATTACTACAACCACTGCTCCAATTACTTTTACTCCTACTCCTACTCTTACTACTACTACTAATACTACTACTACAACAACTACTACTACTAATTTTACTTCCACTACAACAACAATAACAACTACGACTACAACTCCTGCTCCTACCACTACTACTCCTACTGCAACTATTGCTACTACTACTACTACTACTCCTACTCGTACTACTGCTAGTACTACTGGTAGTAGTAGTAGTTGTACTACTACTACTACTACTACTACTCCTACTCCAACTCCTAGGGCTACTTCTCCACCTATGACTACTACTACTATTACTACAAATACTACTATTTATACGACTATTACTATAACAACTACTACTGCTACTACTGCTACCACTACTACTACTCCTCTTACTACTACTTCTACTCTTACTGCTACTTCTACTACTACTACTACTACTTCTACTACTACTACTATGACTATTGCTAGTGCTACTACTACAACAATGACTTCTACTATTACTACTACTACTGCTACTATTACTACTACTGATGCTACCACTGGTAGTACTACTCCTACACCTGTTACTACAAATACTACTACTACTACAACTCCAACTCCAACTACTTCTACTACTACTACTATTACTACTACTACTACTACTACTACTACTACTACTACTACTACTACTATTGCTACTACTAATTCTACTACTATTACTGTTACTACAACAACTACTACAGCTGCTACTCCTATTATTGCGATTACTACTACAACAACCACTACTGCTACTGCCACTATTGCTACTACTTCTATTGCTACTCCTACTGCTCCTTCTACTATTACTACAACTACTCCTTCTACCACTATTACTACTACTGTTGCTCCTACTACTACCCATACTCCTAGACCTACTCCTTTTACTACAACACCACAAACAACAATAACTACTACTTCTACTATTTGTACTACTACTACAACTACTATTACAACTACTTCTACTGCTAATACTACTACTACTACTATTACTACTAATGCTGCTACTACAGCCACTACTGCTACTACTCCTACTCCTACAACAACTTCTACTACTATTGCAGCTAAAGCTGCAACTCCCCTACTGCTACTACTGCTGCTGCTGCTGCTACTACTACTATTACAACTAATAGGACTACTGCTACTACAACTACTCATACACCAACTCATACTCCAAAAGCTACACATACTATTACTTCTGCTACTAGAATTACTACTACACCTAGTATTACTAGTACAACTTCTACCCATACTATTACTAGTAGTACTACTATTACAACTATTACTACTACTACTCCTCTTCCTCGTCCTGGTCCTCCTGCTACTACTACTTCTGCTACCACTACTACTACGACTGCTGCTACTACTATTCCTACTTCTACTACTCTTATTACCAATCGTACTCCTACTCCTACGGCTATCACTACTACTATTCCTCCTCATCCTCCTACTACCTATACTAGTACTCCTACTCCTGCTACAACAACTACTACTACTCCTACTAGTACTACTGCTACTACTACAACTCGTACTGCCTCTCCAACTCCAAATACTACTCCTACCACTCCTCCGACAAGTACAACTACTACTACTCATACTACTATTGCTACTACTTCTACTACTGCTACCACTACTACTGCTACTGCTACTACTATTACTACTACTACTATTATTACCACAACGACTTCTATTACTAGTACAATTGCTCCAACTCTAACTCTTGCTGCTACTACTCCTCCTCCTCCTCCTACTACTGCTAATACGACAAATACTACTATTGACACTACTACAACTAATACTACTACTACAGCAACAACTACTACTAATACTACTTCTATTTTAACAACAAGAACAACAACTACTGCTACTACTCCTACTCCTACTCCAACTCCTACAACCACCACAACACCTCCAACTCCTACTACTGCTTCTACTACTCCTACTGCTAGTACTACTACAACTAGTATGACTACTAATACTACTACTCTTACTCCGACTCCTTTTGCTACTTCTACACCAATGACTACTACTACTACTATTACTAATAACACTACTAGTACTACTACTACTAGTACTATTGCAACGACTACTTTGACTACTTCTACTACTTCTACTACTACTACTATTAATAGTAGTACTTCTGCTACTACTACTATTAGTACTACTTCTACAACTACTACTCCTACTACTACAACAACTACTGCTACAACTACTACTAATCCTACTTCTACTATTTATACTACTGCTGCTGGTACTACTACTACTACTACATTGACTACTAATACTACTACTACTCCTACTATTGCTGCTGCTACTACTCATACTAGTACTACTACAACTACTACAACTCGTACTGCCACTCCTTCGTCAAGTACAACTACTACAACTGCTACAACTACTACTACTCCTACTACTACAACTACTACTAATACTGTTACTACTATTACCACTACAAACCCTATTGCTAGTACCACTGCTAGTACTACTATAATACTACTACTACAACTACTACTATTGCAGCTGCTACTACTGCTACTACTTCTATTACTAGTACAATTTCTACTACTCCTACTACTACTATTACTGCTACCACTACTGCAATTACTATTATCCCATACTACCCTTACTACTACTAGTACTACTATAACTACAACTACAACAATTGCTACTAATACTACTTCTACTTCAACAATAGCCACTACTACTACTACCAATCCTATTCCTGCTCCTACCATAACTACTACTACTCCTACTCCTACTATTGCTACTACTACTCTTACTCCTTCTCCTACTACTCTTAGTACTACAACTACTAGTACTACTACTGCTGCTGCTGCTATTCCTACTCCAACACTACAGCTACTTATACACCTACGGCTGCTACTACTACTCCTACTACTACTTCTACTGTGACTACTACTACTGCTACTACCACAACTACTATGACTGTTGCTACTACTACTACTACCTCTACACTGATTACTACTAATACCACCACCACCACTACTACTAATATTACTACCACTATTGCCACGAGAACTTCTACTTCTATTACTACTACTTTTACTACTCCTACAATTGCTATTACTTTAGTTATTACTACTACTATTGCTACTACTACTGCTGTTTCAACCACTACTGCTACAACTACTACTGCTACTACTATTACTACTACTCCTGCTACTACTACTAGTTCTAGTATTACTGCTGCTACAACTACTACTTCGATTTCTACTCCTACTACTCATCCTTCTACTAATATGACAACTACTACCACTGTTCTGACTACTACCCCAACTCCTACAACAAATAACTACTAACTCCAGCACTACTACCACTAGTACTACTTCTACTGTTACTACTACTACTTTGACTACTACTACTACTACAACAACAACTACTGCTGCTGCTACTACTATTTGTACTTCTACTACTTCTACTACTACTACTACTTGAATAACTACTAAAGTTGCTGCCGCTGCGGCAGCAACACCTTCGACTACTGCTACTTATATTACTACTCCTACTACTACTACTACTACTGCTGCTACTACTACTACTACTGCTGCTGCTGCTGCTGCTACTGTTGTTACTAACACTACTACTACTAGTACTGCTCTACAACTACTACTGCAACAACTACTTTTTCTATCACTACTATTACTGCTGTTGCTGCTATTGTTGCTACTACAATTATTGCTACAACTAGTACAACTACTACTATGTCTGTTACCACAAATACTACTACTACAACTACTACGGCTACTATTCCTACTATTGCGATTACTACAGCTTACACTACTACTACTGCTACTGCCACTATTGCAACTACCAAAACTGTTGCTACTTCTATTGCTACTCCTACAGCAACTACCACTACAACAACAAAAACAACTACTGCTACAACTTCTAATACTACTTCTACTACAACTAGTACCACTACCACCATTGCCACTAATGCAACTACCACAACTACTGCTACTACTCTACTACTACCACTACTACTACGCCTTCTACTACTAGTAATACTACTGCTGCTCCTACTTGAACCCTACTCTTATACTTACTTTTTTCACGGCTACAACAACAACAACTACTACCACTACTACTTCTATTTGTACTACTCCTACTAAAACTATTATTACAACTACTTCTACTACTACTACTTTTAGTACTACTAATACTGCTACTACATCAAAAACTACTATTGCTACTGTTGCTACAACTACAACTCCTAGTACTACTTCTTCTACAACTACTACAACTACTACTTCTTCTACAACTACTACAAGTTCTACTACTACAACCACTACTGCTACTACTTATCCAACTACTACTACTACTACTACTATTACTACTACTACTATGGCTACTACGACCACTACTTCTACTTCCCATTCTACTAATGCTGCTACTACTTCTCCTGCTGCTACCACAACTACTGCTAGTAGTGCTACTGGTACAACTACTACGGCTACTACAGCTGCTAATATGGCTACTACTACAACTGCTACCACAACTACTACTATTGTTATTACTACTACTACTATTACTAATACTACTATTGCTACTGCTACAACTACTATTGCTACTGCTACTACTCCGACTACTACAACAACTACGACTTTTACAACTACTCCTACAACTACCGCTACAACTACTGCTACAACTACTGCTGCAACTACTACTTCTACTACTACTTCTAGTACTACTACGACAACTACTATGGCTATTGCTAATACCACTACTTCTCCTACTTCTACCGCTTCTGCTACTACTACCGCTACAGCTACTCCTACTATTACTACTACTACTCTGACTACTATAGCTACTACTACTACTACTACTTCCCCAACAACAACTGTTATCATAACGACTACAACTACTAATTCTACTGCTAATACTACTGCTACTAGTACTCCTACAACTACTACTACCACTACCACTATTCTTACTAGTACTGCTACTACTACTGCTTCTCCTTCTGCTACCACTATAGCTACTACTACTTCAGTTACTTTAGCTAATATTACCACTACTACTGCTACTGCTACTACAACTCCAACTACTATTGCTGATACAACAACTACGACTACTATTACTCCTACTACTACTGCTATTGTTGCTGCTGCTATTGCTACTACTAGTACTACTCCTACTACTACTACTACTACCGCTACAATTACTACTACTACTGCTACTACTGCTACTATTACTTCTACTACAATTGCTACTGCTACTGCTACCACTATTGCTACTACTGCTACTATAACAACAACTACTACTATACTACTACTGCTATTGCTGTTGCTCCTACCACTACTACTACAACCACAATTGTTGTTACTACTGCTATTACTGCTGCTACTACAACTGCTACTGCTACTGCTACCACTACCACTACTTCTACAACTACTACTGTAGCTTCTACGATTACTACCACTGCTACTATAGCTTCAGCTATTGCTACAACTACTACTACTCAAACTACTACTACTTCTGCTACAATGATTGCTACTTCTACAATGGTAACTACAATGACTGCTACTTCAACTGTTACTACTACTGCTACTACCACAGTTACGGCTACAGCTACTACTACCTCTGTTACTACTACTACTACTATCACAGTTACGGCTATGGCTACCACTACCACTACTACTAATACTACTACTGGAAAAAGAACAACAACAACCACTACTACTACAACTACTACTACTTCTGCTACTACCATTACTACTAACACAACTACTACTACTTCTACTGCTGCAATTACTAATACTGCTATAATTGCTATTACTACTATTTCTATGTTCCTACTTCTACTACTACTACTACGATTGCTACTACTTCTACTACTAATACATCTGCTACTACCACTACTACTATTATTGCTACGACTTCTCTGAGCAATACTACTTCTACTACTACGACTGCTACTATTACTACTACTATTACTACTACTACTACTACTATAATGATTGCTACTACTACTACTACTACTACTATAACTACAATTGTTGCTACTACTGCTAATACTGCTGCTAGAACTACGACTACTATTATTACTATTAATACTACTACTACTGCTCTTGCTGCTACTACCACTACTGCAATTTCTCCTACTGCTACTACTACTAGCACTCTTACCGCGACTAGTACTACTACTGCTGCTACTACTACAACTCCTACTACAATTACTACTACTACGACTACTACTACTAGTTCTACTGTTACAACTACTGCTACCACTAATACTACTATGACTACTACTACGGTGACTGCTACTACTAATACTTCTAATTTTGATTCCACTACCACTACTATTACTATTACTTTTACAACTACACCTACTGTTACGACTACTACTTCTCCTGCCACTTCTTTAGTTACAACTGAAATTTCTGCTTCAACTACTACTACTACTAATACTACTTCTAATGGTACTGCTACTCCTGCTACTGCTACAACTGCTACTTCTGCTATTACTCCTCCTCCTACTACTACTCTAAAACCTATTGCTAACACTACTACAGCTGCTACAAGTACTACTACAACTTCTCCCACTACTTCAACTAAAACTACTACTACTGCATTTTCTTCAGCTACCGCGATTACTACTTCTACTACAACTACTGCTGCTGCGGCTACTACTACTAATACTACCTCTACTTCAATAACAACAACTGCTAGTACTTCTGCTACTGCTACTATGGGTACTACTACTCCTGCCACCATAGCTGCTACTATTGCAACAACAACTACTACTACTACTCCTACTACTGCTACTACTATTGCGACTACTTCAACCACTACTTCATTTACTATTACTACTACTACTCTGACTACTACAACTACAACTACGACAACTACTACTACAACTACTACTACTGCTGGTGCTACTACTACTACTCCTACTACGACTGCTACAACAGCTACTACAACTCCTACTACTTCTCGTACTACTACCACTACTCCTAGCACTACTACTACTACTTCTGCTACTACTGCTGCTGCTGCTACCGCTACGGCTTCTACTACTATAGCTACTTCTACTCCTGCTAATACTGCTGCTACTATTAATTTGGCTAATGATTCTCCAATGACTACTGCTATTACTACAACTTCTACTACTACTACCACAACTGTTACCACTACTACTAGCACTGTTACCACTACTACTACAGCTATTGCTACTACTACTATTGCTACTTTTACTACTACAACTACTGCTACTTCTACTGCTGCAGCTACTACTACTGCTACTACTACTACTACTACGACTACAGTTGCTACTGCAACTACTACTGCTACCACTGCTACTTCTCCAACAACTACTACTTCTGCTACTACTACTGCCACGACAACTACTATTACTTCTACTGTTGTTATTACTTATGCTACCACTAATACTACTACTAGTACTTTTATGACTACTACTATTACTGCTACTAGAACTACTTCTCCAACTACTAGTACTTCTACTATTGCGGCTGTTGCTACTACTCTCCCTACTACTACTGCGACTATTACTGCCACTACTATACTACAGCTACTACTACTGCTACTGCTACTACAAATACTCCTCCAACTACGACTACTTTAGTTACTACTACCACTACAACTACTATTGCTACTGCTACTACTACTACTTTTACTACTACTACTACCATTACTACTACTACTACTTCTACTACTATTATTGCCACTACTACTGCTATAACTACTACTACACCTCTACCGCTTCTACTACTGGTACTACAAGTATTATTGGTACAACTGCTACAACTCCTACTAATACTACTTCAACTACTTTGACAACTACTACTATTGATACTACTGCTACTGCTGCTATAATAAGTATTGCTACCACTACTACAACTACTGCCACTACTACCCCTACCGCTACATCTACTACTATGCCTATTACTGCTGCAATTACTACAACTATTTTTGTTCCTACTCCAACTACTACTACCAGTACGACTACTTATACCACCTCTCCAACGACTGCTACAACTACTAATACTAAAACTACAACTAGAACAACTGCTGCCACTGCAACTATTGCTGCTACTGGTACAACGACTACTACATGTACTGCAACTACAGCTACTACTTGTGCTTCTACTGCTACTACTTCTACTTCCCCGCCTACTACTACAACAACTGTTGTTGCGATTGCCCAACTTCACCAACCACTACTACAGCTGCTACTAAAAATGCTACTACTACTATTGCTACTATAACTACTACTACTACTATTGCTACTACTACAACAATAACTGCTACTATGACTACTGCTACTACTACTACTACTAAAACTATTGCTACTACTATAATTACTACTACTTCTAATACCGCTATCGCTACTACTACCACTACTTCTACAACTAATTCTACCAATGCTACTACTACTATTGCTGTTGAAGCTACTACCACTGCTACTGCTGCTGTTGCTACAACAACAACTACTATTGCTGCTTCTACTACTACTACTACTATTACTACTACTGCTATTGCTACTACTACTACTACTACTATTACTACTACAACTACTGCTACTACTGCTACAACTATGATAATGCTACTACTACTATTGCTGCTGCTATGACTACTACAACAACAACAACAACTACTACAACTATAACTACTTCTAGTGCTACTGCTTCTACTACTAGTACTATTACTCCTACTACTACTACTAATACTGCTACTACTACCAGTACTTCTGTTGCTGCTACTACGACTACTACTACTTCTTCTACTATTATTGCTGCTACTGCTACTGCTACAACGACCACTACTACTCCTAGTATAGCGACATCAACTACTACTATTATATCTCCAAGTACTACTAGTACTACTAGTAGTACTACAGCTACTACTACTGCTATTGCTACTAATACAATGGTTACTACTGCTACTGTAGCTACTACTACAACTACTACTGCAGCTACTACTACTACTGCTGCTGCTATTACCGCTACTACTATTACTTCTACTAGTATTAGAACTACGACTACTTCTACTAGTACTACTACTTATTATACTACTACTGTCCCTATTTCAACTTCAACTACTTCTACTACTACTACTACTACTACTACTATTAGTACTACTACTACTAGTACTACTACTATTAGTACAACTGCTACTACTACTACTACAGTACTACTACTACTACAACTACTAGTACGGCTACTACTACTGCTGGTACAACTACTTCTCCTGTGACTGCCACTACTCCTGCTACTACTTCCACTACTATTACTACTACTACCACTACGACTACCACAACTGCTATTACGACCATGATTGCTACTACAACTACTGTTGTTGTCACGGCTACTACTGCTACTAATGCGATGACTGCTAGTACTGCTACTACAGGTACTACTACTACTACTATTACAATGGCTTCTACTGCTATAGCGCTTGAAACTACTACTACAACAACTACTACTAGTACTATTACTACTGCTACTACTACAACAACAACAACAACTAATACTACTGCTACTACTGCTACTGCCATAACAACTACTATTGCTACTACTATTGCTACTGCTGCTACTACTACTTCTCATACTACTGCAACTAATGTTACGACAATTGCTACTACTACGGCTACTACTACTACAACTACTACTGCTACGACTACTACTACTACTACTACTATAGCTACTACTACTATAGCAACAACAACTACTACTACTACAACTACAACTACAACTACTACTACTACAACTGTTGTTACTACAACTTCTACTACAACTAGTACTACTACTATAGCTGTTGCTACTACTACCACTTCTACTACTAAAATTTTTGCTACGACGACTTCTACTGCTTCTGCCACTACTACTGCTACCACTGCTACTATTGCTACTACCACTACCACTGCTACTGCTACTACTATTACTTTGGCTACTACTCTTGCTACTACAGATACTACTACTGCTACAACTGCTACAACAACCACTATTATGGCTACCACTCCCACTACAACTATTCCTAAAACTACTCTTGCTACTGCTCCTACTACTACGACTACTACTACTTCCCCTATGCTACTGTTACTACTAGCACTACTACAATTGCCCCTACCACAACTACTACTGCTACCGCTACTACAGTTGCTCCTCCTCCTCCTCCTAATACTACAACCACTACTGCTATTGCTGATATTCCTAATACTGCTACTATTACTACTTCCATTACTACTACTAATATTGCTCCTAGTATTACTTCTACTACTACTACTACTTCTACAGCTACTACGGCTACTACTACTATTATTACTACTACTACAACTGTTACTACTATTGTGACAACTATTTCTATTACTATTGCTACTATTACTACTTCTCCTACTACTACTCCTACTGCTACGGCAACTACTACTACTTTTGACACTACAACCACTACAACAACTACCGCAACAACTACTGTTGCAACTACAACTACTACAGCTTCAATTGCTACTACTTCTACTACTACTACTACTCTTGCTGCTACTACGACTACTGCTATTACTGCTACTGTTGCTACTACTACTACCACCACTACTACTACACAACCACTACTACTACGACTATAGCTACTACTTCTACTACTACTGCTGCTATCGCTACTACAGCTCCTTTAGCTACAACTACTACTACTACTATTATAGCTGCAGTTGCTACTATTGTCGCTACACACCTACTGCTACTGCTACTAATGTTACTACCACTAGAACTACTACTACTACTGCTACTGCTACTACTAATACTACTACTACAACTTTTATTACTACTACTACCACTATTACTTGTACTACTGCTATAACTATTATGGCTACTACTACTACTCCTACTCCTAGTACAAATTCTACAGCTACTACTAATTCTCTTACTTTTGGTAGTACTACTTTTGCTACTTCTACTACTACTTCTACTACTACTACTTTTGCTACTACTACTATTGCTACTACTAGAACTACTACTTCTACTACTAGGTCTACTACCATTACCACTACTCCTAATACTACTATGGCTACTACAGCTACTACTGTTACTACTACTACTACTCAAGCTGCTACTATTATTAATACCGCTACTGTTGCAACTGTTTCAACGACTACTACTACTACTACAACTACTACTGCTACTACTGCTAAAATTGCTACTACTACTGCAACTACTACTACTATAACTACTGCTACTACTACCGCTATAACGACAATTGCTACTGCTACTTCTACGCTACTTGTACTACTATTGACACTACTACTACTACTTCTGTTGCTGCTGTTAGTGCTACCACTGATGCTACTGGTACTACCATTGCTGTTGCTTCCTCTGTTACTACTGCGACAATTACCACTACTACTTCTACTACTGCAACAACAACTACTACAGGTACTACTACTACTAATGACACAACAGCTTCTTCTACTACTACTCCTTCTACAAGTACTACTACTACTATTTCTACTACTACAGCTACTGCTATTATGCCTACTACTGCTGCTACAACTACATCTACTGTGACAACTACTACTTCTCCTCCTCCTCCTACTACTATTACTACGATAGCTACTACTACTATTAATACTACGATAGCTACTACTACCACTACTATTACTACGATCGCTACTACTATTACTACCATTACCATTATCGCTATTCCTACTGCTACTAATACTACTACTACTACTACTACTACTGTAACTACTATTATTGCTACTACTATTATTGTTACTACTACAATGGCTACTACAACTACTACTAATATTACAACTACTACTACTACTATGACTACTAAAACTTCTACTAGTACTACTACTTCGACACCTACTACTATCACAACTACTAGTAGTTCTACTATTACTATTGCTACTACTACTACTGCTACTAGTACTACTGCTATTGTGTCTACTAGTACTACTACAACTACTCCTGCCACTACTAGTACTATTGTTACTGTGAGTTCTACTACTACTAATTCCCCTACTACTACTGCTATTGTTGTATTACTACTACTGCTATAACTACTGTTACAACTACAGCTACTGTGACAACTGCTACTTCTCCTCCCACTACTATTACTATTACTACCATAGCTACTACTACTACTACTATTGCTACAATCGCTACTACTATTACTACCGTTACCATTATCGCTATTCCTACTGCTTCTAATACTACTACTACTACTACTGTAGCTACTACTATTGCTACTACTATTATTCCTACTACTACAACGGCTACTACAACTACTACTAATATTACTACTACTACTACTACTATGACTACTAAAACTACTACTAGTACTACTACTACTTTGACAATTACTACTATCATAACTACTAGTAGTTCTACTACTACTATTGCTACTACTGCTACTGTGTCTACTTCTACTACTACAACTACTCCTGCCACTACACTACTATTGCTACTGTGAGTTCTGCTACTACTAATTCCCCTACTACTGCTGCTATTAGTGGTACTGTTACTACTATGACTGCTACTACTACTACTACCACGACCGCTACTAATACTACTACTGCTACTACTACCACTATTACAACCAATACTACTGCTACTACTGCTGCCACTATTACTACCACTACTCCTACTACTACTACTACTACTACTACTAATTCAACAACTACTACTACCCATACTACTGCTACAACAACTACTACTAGTACCACAACTATTACTCCAATTGCTACTCCTACTACTACTGCTACTACTGCTCTTGCTACTTCTACTACTATCCTACTACTAGTACTGCGACAATCACAACTGTTACTGCTGATACTCCTAATAATACTGCTGCTATAGCTACTCCTACTATTACTATTACTTCTATTACTACGGCTACTACTGCTACTCCTACTATTGCTATTGCTACTGCCACTATTACCACTACTACTATTGCTACTACTACTGTTGCTATGCCAACTACTACTGTAGCTACTCCAACTACTACTACCACCATTACTACTATGAGTACTAATACTACTACTACTATGACTACTAGTATTGCTATTATTGCTACTATAACTACAACTACTACAACTACTACTTCTATTACTACTACAATTGGTATAACTACTAGTAATAGTATTAGTAGTGGTAGTAGCAGCTCTAGTAGTTGTAAGAGATGTAGTAGTAGTATTAGAAGTGGCAGTAGCTATAGCAGGAACAACAACTGGATCAACAACAGTAATAGTAGTAATAGTTGTTGCAGTAGCAGTAGTCAAAGTTATAATAGTAGTAGTCATAGTATTAGAAGTCATAGCCATAGTACTAGTAGTAGTAGCAATAGTAGCAGTAGTTGTAGTAGTGGTAGTGACAATAGCTGCGATAGTAGTAGTAGTAGCAATAGCAATAGCAGTAGCAGTAGCAGTAGTAGTAGTAATAGTTGCAGCATTAGCAGTAGCAGCAGCACAAGTTTTGGTAATAGCAGCAGTAGTAGTAGTAGAAGCTGTAATAGTAGTTGTGGATAAAGAAACTATAGCAGGTATAGTAGAAGTAGTAGTAATTGGAGTAGTAGCAACAATAGTAGTACTACTACTAGTAGTTGTAGTAGTAGTAGTAGTAGCAATAGTAGTAGTGGTAATATTAGTTGTAGAAGTAGTAGAAGTAGCAGTACTAGTAGTAGTTATAGTTGTGGTAGTAGTAATAGTAGTAGTAGTAGTGGTGGTGGTGGTGGTGGTGGTTGTTGTTGTTGTAGTAGTAGTAGTTGGACTGGTAGTGCTAGTCATAACAATAGTAGGAGAGGTAGTAGCAGTAGCTGAAGCAATAACAACAGTAGTGGTAATTGTAGTAGCAGTAGTACTAGTAGTAGTCGTAGCAGCAATAACAATAGCAGTAGTAGTAGTATTTGTAGTAGTAGTAGTACTAGTACTAGTAATAGTAGTAGTAGTACAAGTAGTAGTAGTACTAGTAGTTGGAATTGTAGTACTCGTAGTAACAATAGCAGCAGTAGTAGCCGCAGTAGCAATGGTAGCAGTAATAGTAGTAGCAGCAATAGTAAAAATAGCAGTAGTTGTAGTTGTTGTAGTAGTAGTAGTACTAGCAATCGTTGTAGTAGTAGTTCTAGTAGTAGTAATAGTAGTAGTAGTTGTTGTTGTTATTATAGTATTAGTAGTACTAGTGACAATAGTTGTAGCAGAAGTAGCAGGAGTAGCACCAGTAGTGGCAGTAGTAGCAGAAGCAGCAGTAGTGTTATTAATAGTAGAATCTGTAGTAGTAATTGTAATAGTAGTAGCAACAACAGTAGCAGTACTAGTTGTTGTTGTAGTAGTAGCTGACGTAGCAGTAGTTTCTATAGTAGAAGTAGCAGCAGCAGTAGTAGTTCTACTAGTAGTATTAGTAGTAGCAGTAGTTATTGCAGCAACAGTAGTAGTTGTAGTAGCAACAGAAGTTGAAGCACCACTAGAAGTAGTAGTAGTACTAGTATTAGTAAAGGTAGTATGAGTAGCATTAGTGCAGAAGTAGTAGTACTAGTCATTGTAGTAGTAGTTGTAGTATTAGTAGTACTAGTAGAAGTGGCAGCTGTAGTAGGAATAGTAGAAGTAGTAGTAGTAGAAGTAGTAATAGATGTAGTAGTAGTAGCAGTAGTAGTAGGAGGAGGAGGAGGAGTTGCACTAGTAGTAATAGTAGTAGTAGTAGCAGTAAAAGTTGTTGTAGCAGTAGTATTCATAGTAGTAGTAGTTGTAGTAGTTTTAGTAGTATTAGTTGTTATAGTAGTAGTAGCAGTAGTAGCTATACCAGTAGTAGTAGCAATAGTAGTGGTAGTAGAAGTTGTAGCAGCATTAGTTGCAGTAGCAGTAGTAGTAGTAATAGTTGTAGTAGTGCTAGTAGTAGTAATACTAGAAGTTGTTGTATTAGTAGTGTTAGTAGTAGCAACAGTAGTAGTACGAGTAGTAATAGTAGTAACGAAAGCAGTAGCAATAGTAGCAGTGGTACTTGTGGTAGTAGTAGTAGAAGTGGCACTAGTAGCGGTAGCTGTAGTAGCTATGGTAGCAGTAGTTGTGGTGGTTGAAGTGGTAGTAGTAGTAGGAGAGGTTAAGTTGTAGCAGTAGCAGTAGTACTAGTAGTAGTAGTAGGAGAAGTACTGGTAGTAGTTGTAGTAGCAGCAATAATGGTAGAAGTAGTAGTAATAGTAGTAGTAGTAGTAACAACTGTGGTAGCAGTCGTACTAGTAATAGTCATTGTAGTAGTAGTAGTAGTAGTAGGAGTAGTAGCAATAATAGTAGTAGTAGCCATAGATGTAGTCGTAGCAATTGTAGTTGTCGCAGTAGTAGTAGCTGTAGGCAAAGTAGTAGAAGTAGTAGTTAAAGAAGTAGTAGCAGTAGTTATTGTAGTTGTAGTAGGAGAAGTAGTATTAGTAGCTGTAGAAGCAATAGTAGTAGTTGTTGTAGTAGTGGTAGTAATAGTAGCAGTAGTAATGGTAGCAGGAGTAGTCGTAGGAGAAGTAGGGGTAATAATAGTCATACTAGTAGTAATAGTTATTATTGTTGTTGCAGTAGTAGTTGTAGCAAGAGTAGTATTAGTAGTAGCATTAGTAGTAGCAGTAGTAGCAATAGTAGTAGTAGTAGGAGGAGTAGTAGTAGTGGTGGTAGTAGCAGTAGCAGTAGTAGTAGTACTATTAGGAGTTCTAGTACTAGTAGTAACATTAGTACCAAGAGTGATAGTAGGAGCTATAGTAATAGCAGTTGTAGCAGCAGCATTAACAACAATAGTACTAGTAGTAGTAGCAGTGCCAATAGTACTAGCGATAGTAGTAGATGTAGTAGTTTTAGTGTGTGAAGTCATAGTAGTAGTAGAAGTAGCATTCGTAGACGTAGTAGTAGTAGTAGTCATTGTCGTCGTCGTCGTCATCGTCGTAGTGGTAGTAGTGGTAGTATTGTAGTTGTGGTAGTAGTAGTAGTAGTACTAGTATTAGTAGTAGCATTAGTAGTAGCAGTGACACCAGTAGTAGAAGTAATAGTAGTAGTGCTAGCAGTAGTCGTAGTAGTAGTAGTGGTATTAGGAGTAGCACTAGTAGTAATAGTAGTAGCAGTGGCAGCAGTAGTAGTATTAGAAGTAGCAGTAGCAGTAGCAATAGTTGTAATAGCAGCAGCAACAATAGTAGTAGAAGTAGCATCACAGTTTGTTGTAGTAGTAGTAGCCAAAGTTGCTGTAGTAGATATTCTAGAAGTAGTATCCATTGTAGCAATTGTAGTAGTAGTATAAGTAGTAGTAGCAACAGTAGTTGTAATAGTTATAGTTATTATAGTGGTAGCAGTTGTTGTTGTAGCATTAGCATTAGTTGTAGTAGAAGTAGTAGTGGTAGTAGCAGTAGAAGTAGTAGTAGAGGAAGTACTAGTAGCATTAACTCAGTAGTAGTAGTAGTAGTAGTAGTAGTAGTAGTAGTAGTTGTTGTTGTTGTTGTTGTAGTCGTAGAAGTAATAGTCATTGATGTAGTAGTAGATCTAGCCGTAGTAGTACTAGTAGTAGTTGTAGTGGTAGGAGTAGTAGTAGTAGTAGGAGTAGAAGTTGTTGTAGTAGTAGTATTCATAGTAGTAGTAGTTGTAGTAGTAGTAGTTGTTACAATAGTTATTGCAGTAGCACTATTAGTAGTAGCAGTAGTAGCAATTATGGAAGTAGTTGTTGTAACAATAGAATGAGTAGTAGCAATAGTAGTAGTAATAGTTGTTGTAGCATTAGCAGTAGTAGTATTGGTAGAAGTTGTTATACTAGTAGTGTTAGTAGTAGCAGTACTAGTAGTAGTAGCAGGAGATGTAATAGTAGTAGTAAAAGTAGTTGCAGTAGAGGTAGCAGTAGTAGCAGCCGCAGTCGTAGCAATGGTAGTAGTACTAGCCGCGTTACTAGTAGTAGAAGTAGTGGTAGTAGTAGCGGTAGTTGTAGTAGCAGTCGTAGTGGTAGTAGTAGTGGTAGCAGTAGTTGTAGTAGTAGCAGAAGTTGAGTTGTATTAGTTGCCATAGAAGTAGTAGTAATAGTTGTAGTAGTAGTCGAAGTAGTAGTAACAGTAGTGGTAGTAGTAGAAGAAGTAGTAGTAGTAGATATAGCAGCAATAATAGTTGTAGAAGTAGCAGTAGTTGTAGTAGTAGTAGTAGCTCTAGTAGCATTAGCAGCAGTAATAGTAGTAGTAGTTGTTGTAGTAGTAGTTGTACAAGTAGTTACAGGCATTGTAGTTATTATAGTTGTAATAGTTGTAGTAGCAGTAGTTAGGGAAGTAGTATTGATAGTAGTAGAAGAATTAGTAGCAGTAGCTATAATAATGGTAGTAATTATAGTAGTAGTATTAGTAGTAGCAGTGGCAATAGTAGGAAAATTGTTATTGTTGTAGTTGTTATTGTTGTAGTTGTTATTGTTGTTGCCGTTGTAGCAGTTGTTGTAGTAGCTATAGTAGTAGTAGTAGTAGGAGAAGTTGAGTTGTTGCAGTAGCTGTAATAGTAGTAGTAGTAGTAGTGGCAGTAGTGGTAGTAGTAAGATAGGTAGTAGTTGTAGTTATAGCCGCAATAAAAGTTGTAGAAGTAGTTGTAATAGTAGCAATGGTAGCAATAGTAGCTGTAGTGGCAGTAATAGTAGTAGTACTAGTTGTAGTAGTAGCTGTAGAAGTAGTTATAGCAATTGTAGTTGTGTTAGTATTAGTAGTAGGTGAGGTAGTAGAAGAAGTAATAGTAGTAGCAGTACTAGCCGTAGTGAGAGAAGTAGTATTAGTAGTCGTAGAAGAATTAGTAGCAGTAGCTGTAATAGTTGTAGTAAAAGTTGTAGCTGTATCAGTAGTAGCACTGGCTATAGTTGGAGAATTAGTAGGAATAATAGTAGTACTAGTAGAATAGTAGTTGTTGTAGTAGTAGTAGTAGTGGTTGTAGTAGTAGTTGTAGTAGTCATAGTAGTAGTGGTAGCAATAGCTGTAATAGTAGCAGTAGTAGCAGTAGAGGCAGAATTAACAGTAGTAGCAGTAGCAACAGCAGTAGTAGGAGTAATAGTAGTAGTAGTACTAGTAGCAGGAGTAGTAATAATAGTAGTAGCAGTAGCAACAGTAGAAGTAATAGTTTTAGCGGCAGCAATAGCAGTTATAGTAGTTAAAGTAGTAGTTGTAGCAGTAGTAGTAGCAATAGTAGGAGTAGTAGTAGTAGGTGTAGTAGTAGTAGTAGTAGAAGAAGGACTAGCAGCAGTAGTAGTAGAAGTAGTAACCTTGATGGTGGTAGTAGTATGGTAGCAGCAGTAGTAGCATCAGCAGCAGCAGTAGTAGCAGGAAATACAACTAGCATAAAAAGTAGTAGCAGTAGTAGCAGTAGTAGCAATTGTAGTATTAGTAGTAGCAGCAGTAGTAGCAACAATAATAGTAGTAGTAGAAGTAGTAGAAGTAGCAGTAGCGGCAGTAGTAGTAGTAGCCGTAGCAGAAGTCGTAGCAGTAGTAGCAGCAGCAGTAGTAGTAGTTGTAGTAGTAGTAGCAGTAGTAGAAGTAGAAGTAATAGTACCAGTTGTAGTAGTAGTAGTAGTAGTAGTATTAGTAGTAGCTGTGGTATTAGTAGTAGAGGCAAAAACAGTAGTCGTAGTAGCAATAATTGTAGCAGCAGTTGCAATATTGGCAATAGTAGCGGTAGTAGTAGTAGTAATAATGGTAGTAGTAGTAGTAGCAGTACTAGTATTAGCGTTAGAGCTTTAGTAGCTGTAGAAGTAGTAGTAGTAGTAGTAGTAGTAGTAGAAATAATAGTAGCAGTAGTAGTGGTTGTAGAAGTAGTAGTTTAAGTAATAGCAACAATAGTAGTAGTAGTAGTAGTAGTACTAACAGTAGTAGTAGCTGTAGCAGCAACTATAGCAACAATAGTAGTAGTAGTAGTAGCAGCTGCAGTAGTAGTTATAGAAGTAGTAGCAGTAGCTGTTGTAGTATTAGTCATAGCAGTAGCAACAGTAGTCGGCGTAGTAGTAGAACTAGTAGCAGTAGTAGATTTAGTACTAGTAGAGGTAGTTTTAGTAGCATTAGATTAGTAGTAGCAGTCATTGTTGTAGTAGTAGTTGTTGTAGCAGTAGTAGTAGAAGCAGTAGTAGTCATAGTAGTAGTAGATGTAGTAGTAATAGCAACATTAGTAGTAGTTAGCAAAGTAATAGTAGTGGTAGTAGCAACAATTGTAGTAGTAGTAGTAGTTGGCGAAGTAATAGCAATAGCAGTAGTAGTTGTAGTAGTAGATGTAGTACTAGTAGAGGTAGTACTAGTAGCATTATATTAGAAGTAGTAGTAGTTGTTGTAGTAGCAGTAGTAGTAGCTGTAGTAGCGATTGTAGAAGTAGGAGTAGAAGTAGTAGCAGTCGTAGTAGTAGTAGATGTAGTAGTAATAGTAGCAGTAGTAGTAGTTGGCGAAGTAATAGTAGTGGTAGTAGCATCAATTGTAGTAGTAGTAGTAGTTGGCAAAGTAATAGCAGTAGTAGTAGTAGTTGACGAACTAATAGTAGTTGTAGCAGCAGCAATTATAGTAGTAGTAGTAGAAGTAGTTCTGGTGGTTGTAGTAGTAGTAGTAATAGTTGTTGTAGTAGTTGTAGCAGCAATAGTAGTAATCGTAGTGGTAGTAGCAGCAATAGTAGTAGTAGAAGTTGATGTAGTAGTCTTTTTCATTGTAGTAGTAGTAGTAGTAGTTGTAGTAGCAGTAGTAGTAGTTGTAGTGGTTGTAGTAGTTGTAGTTGTTGTACTTGTAGCAGCAGTAGCACTTGCAGTAGTAGCAGTAGTAGAGGTAGAAATAGTAGTACCATTAGTAGTAGCAATAGTAGCAGTTGTAGTAGTAGTTGTAGTGCAATAGTAGTAGTAGTAGTAGTGGTAATAGTCGTATTATTCACAACAATAGCAAATGTAGTAGGAATAGTGGTAGTAGTAGGAGTTGTAGTAGGAGTGCAATAGTAGTAGTAGTCGCAGTTGTAGTTGCAATAGTAGCAGTTGTAATAGTTGTAGTGCAGTAGTAATAGCTGTCGAATAGTTGTAGTGGAAATAATAATAGTATTATTAATAATAGTAGTCGTAGTAGAGGAAGTAGAAGTAGTAGGTGTACTAGTAGTAGTAGTTGTTGTTATTGTAGTAGTAGCAGTTGTAGTAAGAGTAGTAGCAATAGTAGCAGCAGTAGTAGCAAAATAGAAGCAGTAGCTATAGTAGTAGTACTAGCAGTAGCAGTTGCTGCAGCAATAGTAGCAGCAGCAGCAATAGTTCTAGTAGCTGCAACAGCAGTAGCAACAGTAGTAGTAGTAGCAGTTGTTGTTGTAGTTGTTGTAATAGTAGTAGTAGTTGTTGTTGTAGTAGTAGTGGTATTAGTAGTAATAGGGGTAGTGGTAGTAGTAGTTGTTGTTGTAGTAGTAGCAATAGTAGTAGTTTTAGTACTAGGTTTAGTAGTAGAAGTAGCCGTGGTTGTAGTAGGAGAAGTTGCCATAGTTGTCGTAATAGTAGCAACAACTACAATAGCAGTAGCAATAGTTGTGCTAGTATTAGTAGTAGTATTAACAACCGTAGTAATAGGAATTGCACTAGTAGTAGTAGCAGCAATAGTAGTAGTAATAGTTGGAGTAGTAGTAGCAGCAATAGTAGTAGTAATATTAGTAGCAGCAGCAATAGTAGTAGCAATAGTCGTGGCAGTAGCAATAGTTGTAGCATTATTAGTAGCAATAGTAGCAATAGTAGCTGCAGGAGCAGAGTAGTAGTACAAGTAGCAGCAGCAATAGTAGCAGTAGTAGCAGTAGCATTTGTAATAGTGTTATAAGTAGCAGAAGTAGTAGTAGTAGCAGCAGCTATTATAGCAGTACTTCCAGGAGTAGTAGGCATTGTAGTTGTTGTTGTTGTAGTAGTAGTAGTAGTAGAAGTAATCTTAGTTTTAGTAGCAGAAGTAGTAGTAGCAGCAGCAGTGGTAGTAGTAGCAACAGTAGTAATAGCAGTAGAATTAGTAGTAATAGCAGCAGTAGTCGTAGTAATCATGGTAGCAACAACTATAGTATTAGTAGTAGAAGTGCTAATACTAGTAGTAGTAGTAGTACAAGTAGTAGTAGTAGTAGCAGTAGAAGTAGCAATAGTAGTAGTAGTAGTGCTAGTTATAGTTGTAAAAGTAGTAGCTGTAGCAGTAGGAGTCACAGGTGTAGTAGTAGTACTAGTATTAGTACTAGTAGTGGTAGTAGTAGTAAAAGTTATATTAGAAGTAATAATAGTAGTAGTAGTAGTAGTAATAGTAATAGTACTACTAATAGTACTAGTACTACTAGTAGCAGAAGTTGTAGCAGTAGTAGTAGAAATGGTAGTAGATGGAGTAGCCGTAGAAGTAGGAGTAGTAGTAATAGTAGTAGAAGTAGTAGTAGTTATTGTAGAATTAGTCGTATTTGTAATAGTAATATTAGTAGTAGCAGCAATATTAATACAAATAGAAATAGTAGTAGAAGTCATAGTTGTTGTATCTGCAATAGTGGTAGCAGTAGCAACAGTAGTAGTTAGCAGTCGGAGTAGGAGTAGTACTAATTGAAATAGTAGTAGTAAGAAAAGTAATAATAGTAGGAGTTTTAGTTGTAGCAGTAGTAGGTGTTATTGTAGTAGGAGGAGAAGTAGTAGGAGTAGTTGTTCTAGTAGTTGTAATTGTAGTAGTAGTTGTAGTAGTTATAGAAGTATTAGTAGTTATAGCGGCAGTAGCAGTAGTAGCAGTAACAATAGTAGTAGTCGCAGGAGTAGTAGTTGTAGAAATAGTAGTAGTAGGAGCAGCAGCAGTAGTAGTAGTATTTGTGGTAGTACTAGAAGCAATAGCAGTAATATTAGCTCTAGGAGTATTAATAGCGAAACTAGTAGTAGATGTAGTAGTAGTAGTAGTAGTAGTAGTGGTAGTAGTACTAGTAACAATAGTAGCAGCAGCAATAGAAGTAGTAGTTGTAGTACTAGTAGTCGTATTAGCAGGAATAATAGTAGTAGAAATGGTAGTTGTAGTAGCACTAGCAGTAGTAGTAGTTGTAGTTGTAATAGAAGAAGTAGTAGTAGTAATAGTAGTGGTAGTAGTACTAGTAGGTATAGTAGTAGTAGTAGTAGTAGTAGTAGTAGTAATAGTCATAGTAGTGATAGTAGAAGTACTAGTAGTAGTAGTAGCAGCAGGAGTAGTAGTAGTTGTTGTTTTTGTTCTTGTTGTAAGAGCAGCAATTGTAGTTATAGTAGCACTCTTAGTAGCGGCAACAACAACAAAAGTAGTAGTGTTGTAGTAGTTGTAGTAGTCATTGTAGTGGTAGTAGTACTAGTAGTAATACTACCTGTAGCAGTAGTTGTTGTAGCTGGAATTGTAGTAGTAGTAGCCGTAGCCGTAGTAGTAGCAGTTGCAATAGTAGGAGTAGTAGTTGTTGTTGTAACAACAAAATCAACAGTACTAGTGGTAGTTGTTGTTGTTGCAGTAGTAATAGTAGTAATAATAGTAGTAGTAGAAGAAGCAATAGTAGCAATCATTGTAGTGTTAGCAGTAGCGATTGTAGTAACAGTAGTAGTAGCAGTACTTAAGTTACTTTGGAAGTAGCAGTAGTAGTAGTATTAGTAGTAGTTGTAGTAGCAATGCTTGTAGCAGAAGTAGTAGTAGTGGGAAAACAAGTAGTAGTAGCAGTAGGGCTAGTAGTAGGAGCAGGAGTTGGAGTGGGAACAGTCGTAGTAGTAATAGTAATAGTAGTATAGTAGTAGTAGTAGTAGTAGTAGTAGCTGTAGTAGTAGTAACAGTAATAGTAGTAGTAGTAGTAGTAGTAGTAGTAGTAGTAGTAGTAGTAGTAGTAGTAGTAGTAGAAGTAGTAGCAGTAGTAGTAGTAGGAGTACTACTAGTAGCGACCGGAGTAGTATTATTAGTAGGAGGAGTAGTAGTATTGGTTGTGGTAGTAGTAGTAGAAGTAGTAGCGGTAGTTGTAGTAGTTGTAGTAGTAGTAGTAGTTGTTGTTGTAGTAGTGGCGGTAGTACTAGTAGTAATAATAGAACTAGTATTATTAACTATAGTAATAGTAGTTGTTGTAGAAGTAGAAGTAGTACCATTCCTAGTAATCGTTGTAGTAGTGTAGCAGTAGTGGCAGTGGTAGTAGTAGTAGTTGTAGCAGTAGTCGCAGCCCTAGGAGTAGTAGTAGAAGCAGCAACAGTAGTAGTAGTATTAGTAGTAATAGTAGTAGAAGTAGTAGTTGTGGCAGTAGTAACAGTAGTAGTCGTTGTAGTAGGAGTAGTAGTATTAAGAGTAGGAGTAGAAGTAGGAGTAACCAAAGAAGTAGTATCAATAGCAATAGTAGTTGCAGTGGTTGTAGCAGCAGTAGTAGTAGGATTATTGTTATTAGCAGCAGTAGCTATAGTAGTACTAGTTGTAGTAGTATTAGTAGTAGTACCAGTAGCTGCAGCAGTAGCCATGGTAGTAGTACCAGTAGTAGCAGTAGTAATAGTTGTAATCATAGTAGCTATATTAGTTGCAGCAACCGCAATTGCATTAGCAGTGGTAGTAGCAGTAGCTATAGTAGCAGTAGTAGTAGTTGCAGTAATAGTAGTAGCAATAGTAGTAGTTGTTGTTGTTGTAATAGTAGCGGAAGTAATTTTCGCAATAGCAGCCGCAACAAAGGCTATAGTTGTAGTGGCAGCAGTAGGAGTTGCAATAGTCAGAGTAGAAGTGGTAGTAGTACTACTAGTAGCAGTAGCACTAGTTATAGAAGAAGAAGTAGTAGTAGCAGTAGTCATAGTAGTACTAGTTGTAGTAGTAGCAGTAGTCATAGTAGTACTAGTTGTAGTAGTAGTAGTATTAGAAGTAGTAGTGGGAGTAGTTGTAGGAATACGTGTAGGCGATCGATTAGTAGTAAGAGTAGTAGTACGAGTAGTTATTGTAGGACTAGTAATAGTAGTAGTAGTTGTTGTTGTAGGAGTAGCAATAAGGCTAGTAGAAGTCATATTAGTAGTATTGTAGGAGAAGTAGTAGTAGTCATTGGACTAGCAGTAGCAGTAGTAGAAGTCATAGTAGTAGTAGTAATAGTAGGAGTAGTAGTAGTGGTAGTAGTAGTCATTGTAGTAGTAGGAGGAGGAGTATTACTCAAAGTAGTAGCAGCAGTAGTACCAGCAGTAGAAGTATAGTAGTAGTAGTACTAATAGCAGTGGTACTAGTGGTAGGAGTAGCACTGGAAGTAGCATAAGTAGTAGTAATTGTAGAAGTAGTAGTATTTGGAGTAGTACTAGTAGTAGTAATTGTGGAACTAGTAGCAGTAGTAGTAGCAGTAGTCGTAGCCGTAGTTGGAGTAGTAGTAGTAGTAGTCGTAGTTGTTGTTGTTGTTGTTGTAGTAGCAGCAGTAGTAGTAGTAATAGTAGCAGCAATGGCAATAACATTAGCAGTTGTAATAGTAGTAGTAGTAGTAGTAGTAGCAGTAGTAGAATTAGTAGAAGTAGTTGTAGTCGTAGCAGTAGCAGTAGCAGCAGCAAGAGTAGTGGTAATCGTAGTAGTAGTAGTAGTAGTAGCAGCAGTAGATGTAGCAGAAGTAGTAGTAGTATGTAGTAGTAGCAGCAGCACAGCAAGAAGTAGTAGTAGTAAGTGGTTGGTGGTGGTGGGGGGTGGGTGGTGGTGGTGGTGGTAGTAGTAGTAGCAGTATTAGTAGTAGCAGTAATAGAAGCAGTTGCAGTAGTACAAATAGTAGTAATTATAGATGTAGTAGTTGTAGTAGTTGTAGTGGAAGTAGTGATACTACTAGTAGTAGTAGTAGTAGTTGTTGTTGTTGTTGCTGTTGTTGTTGTAGCAACTAGAGCAGTCGAAGTCAGAGTAGTAGTAGTAGTAGTAATAGTAGTAGGAGCAGTAATAGGACTAGTAGTTGTAGTAATAGGAGTAGCAGTATTAATAGTACAAGCAATAATAGTAGCAGCAGTAGATGTAGTTGCTGTAGAAGCAGAAGTTGTAGTGGTTGTAGAAGTTGAAGTTGAAGTTGTAGTAGTGGTACTACTAGTAGTAGTAGAAGTAGTAGCAGAAGTAGCAGTAGGAGTTGTTGTAGTTGTAGTAGTAGCCGCACAAGTAGTAGTCATCGTAGGAGGAGTAGTAGTAGTAGCAACACGAGTAGTAGTTGTAGGAGTAGTAGTAGTAGCAACACGAGTAGTAGTTGTAGGAGGAGTAGTAGTAGTAGTAGTAGCTGTAGAAGTCAAAGTTGTTGTTGTGGTTGTTGTTGTTGCAGAAGTAGTAATAGTACCAGGGGTTGTGCTCGTATTAGTTGCAATAGTAGCTGTAGAAGTAGTAGTATTAGAAGTAATATTAGTTTTAGTTGTAGTAGTATTAGTAGTAGTTGCAATTGTAGCAGTACAAGTTGTAGTAGTAGTTGTTGTTCTTGTAGTAGTAGAAGTAGTAGTAGTAGTGGTAGTAGTATTTTTAGCAATAGTAGTAGTAGTATTCGAAGTAGAAATAGTAGTGATAGTAGTAGTAGTAGTATTAGTAGTAGTAGAAGTAGTAGTAGTAGTAGTAGTAGTAGGTGTAGAAGCAAGTTTTGAGTTGGAATAGTTGTAGTATTAGTAGTAGTAGTAGTAGTGTGAGTAGCAACATAAGTAGTAGCAATAGTCGCAGTAAGAGTAGAAGTAGTAGTAGTAGTTGGTGTTGTAGTAGTAGTTGGTGTTGTAGTAGTAGTTGAAGCAGTAGCAGTAGTGCTAGTTGTAGTAATAGGAGTAGTAGCAGTAGTACCAGTAGCAATAGTTGTAGTAGTGGTAGCTGTAGCAATAGTTTCAAGAATAGTAGTAGTAGTAGAAGAAGAAGTAGTGGCAGTAGTAGTTGTTGTAGCAGTAGAAGTAGTATTAGGTGCGGCAGTAGGAGCAAGTGTTGGAGTAGTAGTAGTAGTAGCAATAGCAATAGTAGTAGGAGTCAGAGTAGTAGCAGTGGTAATTGTTGTACTAGTAGAAGGAGGAGTAGTAGAAGTGGTAGCAGCAGCAGCAGCAGTAGCAGGAGTAGGAGTAGTAGTTGTTGTAGCAATAGGAGAAGTTGTAGTTGGAGTAATAGCAGGAGTAGTTGTTGTTGTTGTAGTAGTAGTAGGCGTAGTAGTAGTAGGAGTAGTAGCCCTAACAGTAGCAGTAGTTGTAGTAGGACTAGTATTAGTAGCAATAGTCATAGCAGTAGGTGTAGTAGTGGTAGTATTAGTAGTAGTAATTGTAGTAGTTGTTGGAGTAGTAGCAGTGCAAGTAGTAGTGGTTGTAGTAGTAGTAGCTGTAGCAGCAGGAGTAGTAGTACAAATAGTACTAGTAGTATCAGTTGGATTAGTAGTAGTAGTAGTAGTAGTAATAGTAGTAGTAGTCGTAGTACTTGTATTAGTAGTAGCTATAGTAGGAGTTGCAGTAGTGGCATTAGTAGTAGTAGTAACAGTAGTAGGAGTAGTAATAGTAGTTGCAATAGTAGTAAAGTTAGTGGCAATAGCAGTAGAGGTAGTGGCTGTAGTAGTAATAGTGCAACTAGCAGCAGCAACAGTAGTAGTAGTAATAGCACGAGTGCAGTAGTAGAAGAACTTGTATTAGTAGGAGAAGCTATCATACTTATAGTACTAGTAGTAGTAGCAGACATAGTAGTAGTGGTTGTAGGAAAAGTAGCAGAGATAGGAGTAGTAGAAGTAGTCATACTACTAGTAGTAGTTGTTGAAGTAGCAGAACTAGTTAGGAGTAGTAGAAGTATTACTAGTAGCAATAGAAGTAGTAGTAGCATCTGTAGATATAGTAGCAGTTTTTGTAGTAGAAGCAGAAGTCGTAAAAGTACCAGAAGAGTGGTGGCATTAGCGCTATTTGTAGTAGCAGTAGTAGTAGTAAAAATAGTAGTAGAATTTGTAGCAGTAGGAGTAGTAAAATTAGTAGTAGTAGGACTTGTAATAGTAGCGGTAGTAGTAATAGTACTAGTAGCAGTAGCAGTAGTAGAAGTAGTGGTAGTAGTAGTTATAGTACGAGAAATATTGTTAATTAGACATAGTAGTAGTAGTGGTAGTAATAGTAGTAGTACTAGCACTAGTAGTAGTAGCAAACATAGTAGTAGTAGTTGTAGTAGTAGCAGTGGTAGTAATAGTAGTAGTAGTAGTGGTGGTAGTAGTAGTGGTAGTTGTAGTGATAGTAATAGTAGTAGTAGTAGTGCTACTTGTTGTTGTGGTAGTAGTAGAAATGGTAATAGTAGTAGTGGTAGTATTTGTAGCGGTAGTTATAGTTGTAGTAGTTGTAGTACTAGCTGTAGCAGTGGCAGTGGTGGTAGTAGTGGTGGTAGTAGTAGCAGTGGTAGTGAGAGTAGTGGTTGTAGCAGTAATAGCAGTAGCAGTAGTTGGAATAGTAGCAGTAGTAGTAGCAGCAGCAGCAGTAGTAGTAGTAGTAGTGGTAGCAATAGTAGTAAAATTAGTAGTAGCAGTAGTAGTAGTAGTTGCAAAAGTAGTAGTAGTAGTAGCACCGGTAGGAGTAACAGTTGTAGTTGAAGAAGTGGTAGCAGTACCATTGGCTGTAGTAGTCGCTATACTAGTAGTAATAGTAGTTGTACTAGCAGTAGTAGTAGAAGTCAGTAATTGTAGCAGCAGTAGTAGTAGTAGGAGTAGCAGTAGTAGTGGTAGTAGTAGTCATAGAATCAGTTGCCACAGTAGTAGTTTTTGTAGCAGAAGTAGTAGTAGTCGAAGAAGTAGTAGTAGTAGTAGTAGTAGTAGGCATAGTGAAGTTGTAGGACCACTAGTAGCTGCAATGGTAGTAGTAGAAGCTGTAGTAGTAGTCATAGTAGTAGTAGTAGTAGAAGTGGTAGTAGTGGTGGTAGTAGTGGTGGTAGGAGGAGGAGTAGTAGTCAGAGTAGTAGGAGGTGTAGCATAAGATATACTAGCAGTAGCAACCGTGAGAGTAGCCGTCATAGTTGGATAAGTAGTAGTAGTATTATTAGAAGTTATAGTAGTAGTTGTAATAGTGGTAGTTTTAGTAGTTATAGTAATAGCAGTAGTATGTGTAGTTGTAGGAGTAGTAGTTGTTATATTTGCTGCAGTACTACTAGTAGTAGTTGCAATAGTAGTAGTAATTGCAGTAGCAATAGTATTAATAATAATAGTTGTAGTAATTTTAGCAGTAGTAGTAGGAGCGGTAGTAGTAGAAGTTGCTGAAGTAATAGTAATTATTGCAGCAGCAGTTCTAGTAATAGTAGTAGTAGTAGTAATAGGAGTAGTAGTAATCGGAGTGGTAGTTGTTGTTGTAGTAGTAGTAGTTGCAGGGCCTACAGCAACCGTAGTAGTAGTAGTAGTAGTTGTAGCAGCAATAGTGGTTGTAGTGGTAGTAGTAGTCGAAGTAGTAGCCATAGTAGTAGTAGCAGTAGCAGCAGCGGTAGCAATAGTAGTAGTAGTAGTAGTAGAATCAGTAGTCGTAGCAGTAGGAGTAGAAGTAGAAGTAGTACTAGTAGCAATAGTACATAGAGTAGAAGTAGTAGTAGTAATAGTAGTAGTAGTAGTTATAGTAGTAGTAGTAGTAGTAGTAGGAGTAGTTGTAGTAGTAGTAGTTGTTGTTGTTGTTGTAGTAGTAGTAGTAGTAGTAGTAGGAGTGGTAGAAGTAGTAGTAGCCTTAGTAGTAGTATTAGGACTAGTAGTAGTACTGGTCGAAGACGTAGTAATAGTAGTTGTAGTAGGAGTAGTAGTAGGAGTGGCAATCGAAGTAGTAGCAGTAGTAGCAGAAATAATAGATGTAGTAGTTGTGGGTGGAGTAGTTGTTTTTGTTGTAGAAATAGCAGTAGTAGGAGTGGTATTAGTAACAGTAGCAGCAATAGTAGTAGTAGTAGTAATAGTAATAGTAGGAGTACTTGTTGCAGTAGTAGTAGTAGTAGTAGTAGTAGTAGTTGTCGTCGAATTAGTACCAGTAGTAGTAGTTGTAATAGTAGTAGTAGTAGTAATCATAGTCGAAGTAGTAGCAGTAGTGGCAATAGTAGTAGAAGCAGTACTAATGGTGGTGGTAGTAGTAGTACTGGTAGAAGTTGTAGTAGTGGTAGCGATAGTAGTAGCGAAAGTTGTAGTAGTAGTGGTAGTTTGAGTAGTAGTACAAGTGGTAGTACTTGTAGTAGGCGTAGTGGTAGTAGTAGAAGTAGTAGTTGTGGTAGCTGAAGTAATAGTAGTAGTAGTAGTAGGAGTAGTTGTTATTGTAGTAGGAGTAGTAGTAGTAGTAGTAGCAGCAGCAGCAGTAGTAGTACTAAGTGTAGTAGTAGTCGTTGTAGTAGTAGTAGTAGTAGTAACATTAGTAGCAGTAGTTATTGTTGTTGTAGCAGTACTAGTAGCAATATTAGAAGTGGTAGTAACCGTTGTAGTTGTAGAGTAGTCATAGTAGCAGTAGGAGGAGGAGGAAGAGGACGTGTATGAGTAGGAGAAGTAGTAATAGTAAGAATGGGAGAAACAACAGCAACAACAACAGAATTAGTACTAGTAGTGGTAGAAGTAATAGTAGTAGTAATGGTAGCAGAAATAGCAGTAGTAATAGTAGTACTAGTAGTAGCAGCATCAGTAGTATCTGTAAAAGTAGTATCAGTAGTAGCCATAAAAGTACTATTAGTAGTAACAACTGTGGAAGTAGTAGCAATAGTAGTAGTAGTAGTACCAACAGTAACAGTTGTAGTAGCAATAGCAGCAGCAACAGCAGTAGTACTAGTAGTGGTTGTAGAAGTACTAGTTGTAGTAGTTGATGTAGTAGTAGTAGAAGCAATAGTATTCATAGCAGTAGTAGAAGTAGTGGTAGTAGAAGTACTAATAGTAGTAGTAATAGTAGTAGTAGTAGTAGTAGTAGTAGTATGGGTAGTAGTAGCAGTAGCAGTAGCAGAAGCAGTAGCAATAGTAGTAGCAGTAGTTGGAGAAGTAGTAGTAGCAGTTGTAGCAATAGTAGCCGTAGTGGTAGTAGTAGTAGCAATAGTCATAGTGGCAGTAGTAGAAGTAGTAGTAGTAGTATCGGTAGTACTAGCAGTAGTAGTATTGGTAGCTATAGTAGTAGGAGAAGTGGTACTAGTTGCGGTAGTTGTAATTATGGTAGTAGCAATAGTAGTAGTAGTTGCAATTGTAGCAGAAGCAGCAATAGTAGTAGTTGTAGTAACAATAGTAGTAGCAGGAGTAATAGCGGTAGTAGTAGTAGTAGTAGTAGTAGTAGCAGGAGTAGTAGTGGTAGAAGCAGGAGTAGTAGTAGTAGTAGTCGTAGTAGTAGCAGTAGCAATAATAATACCGGTAGCAGTAGAAGGAGTAGTAGTTATAATAGTAGTAGCAATCGTTGTAATAGTAGTTGTTGTAGTATAAGTAGTTGTAGTGGTACTAGCCATACTAGTAGTTGCAAAAGTAGCGGTGGAAGTAGTAGTAGTAGTAGTAATTGTAGTAGTAATAGGAGTTGTGGTAGTAGTAGTAGTAATGGTATGCGTAGTAGCTGTAGTGATCATAGTACTAGTAGAAGTAGTAGGTGTAGTAGTAGTAAGAGTAGTAGTAGTAGAAGTAGTAGTAGTAGTTGTTGTAGTTGTAGTTGCAGTAGTAGTAGAAGAAGTAGTAGTCGTAGTAGCAGTAGCAGTTATTATTGTTGTTGTTGTTGTTGGAGTAGTATTAGTAGTAATAACAATAGTAGTAGAAGTAGTAGTAGTTATAGTAGTAGTAGAAGAAGTAGTAGCAGTCTTAGTAGTAGTGTTCGTAGAAGTAGCAAGAGTCATACTAGCTGCTGCAGCAACAACAACAGTAGTATTAGTAGGAGTAGTTGTAGTGGTAGCTGTAGCAACAACAGCAGTATTAGAAGTAGTAGCAGTAGTAGCAGTAATAGCAGATGTATTAACGGTAGCAGCAGTAGCAGAGTAGTAGTAATAATAGTAGAAGTAGCAGCAGTAGCAGTACTAGTACTTGTAGCAAGTGCAGTAAAAGAAGTTATTATTGTAGTAACAGTCATAGTAGTATTAGCAGCAGTAGTAGTAGTTTTTTCTAGTTGTAGTAGCAGTAATAGTAATAGTAATAGTAGTAGAAGTCGTAGTCGCAGTAGCTGTAGTATCAATAGTAGTAATAGTAGTAGTAGTTGCAATATGAGCAGTTGTTGTAGCATCTGTAGTGGTAGCAGTAGTAGTATCGGTAGCTATTGTCGTAGGAGAAGTAGTAGTAGTTGGTGTAGTTTGAATTGTGGTAGTAGGAATAGTAGTAGTAGTAGAAATTGTAGCAGAAGTAGTAGTAGTTGTTGTAGTAATAACAGTAGTAGCAAGAGTAATAGTAGTAGTAGTAGTAATAGTAGTAGCAGCAGGAGTAGTAGTAGCAGTAGTAGTGTTAGAAGTAGTAGTAGTAGGAGGAGGAGGAGGAGAAGGGGGAGGAGGAGGCGGAGTAGTAGTAGTATCAGTAGCAATTGTAGTAGAACTAGTAGTAGTAGTTGTTGTAGCAATAACAGTAGTAGCAGGAGTAGTAGTAGTAGTGATAGTAGTAGTAGCAGGAATAGTAGTAGAAGTAGTAGTGGTGGTGGTAGTAGTAGTAGTAGTAGTAGTAGTAGTAGTAATAGTAGTAGTAGTAGTAGCAGCAGCAGCGGTAGCAATAGCAATAGCGGTAGCAGTAGTAGGGGTAATAGTTATAATAGTAGTTGTAATCCTTGTAATAGTAGTAGTTGTAACATAAGCAGTTGTAGTGGAATTAGTCGTACTAGTAGTTGCGAAAGTAGTGGTGGAAGTAGTAGTAGTTGTTGTTGTAATCGTAATAGTAGTAGGAGTTGTAGTAGTAGCAGTAGTAATTGTAGTAGTTGTAGTAGGAGTATTAGGAGTACTTGTCGAAGTAGTAATAGTGTGCGTAGTAGTTGTAGTGATAGTAGTAGTAGTAGAAGTAGAAGGTGTACTAGTAGTAAAAGTAGTAATAGTAGAAGTAGTAGTAGTAGATGTGGTAATAGTTGCAAAAGTAGTAGTAGTAGTACTAGTTGTACTAGTAGTACTAGTCAAAGTAGTAGCAGTTGTTGTAGTTGTAGTAGTAGTAGTAGTAGCAGAAGTAGTAGTAGTAGTCGCAGTAGCATTTATTATCGTTCTTGTTGTTGTTGGAGTAGTAGTTGTTATAGTAGTAGTAGTAGTAGCAATAGTAGCAGTAGTAGTCGTAGTAGTAGTAGAATTAGTAGTAATAGTAGTAGTAGTAGAAGCAATAATAGTAATAGCAGTGTTAGTTATAGTGTTCTTAGAAGTAGCAGGAGTAATACTAGCAGTTGCAGCAACTGTAGCAGTAGCATTTGCTGGAGTAGTAATAGTGGTAGTTGTAGTAACAATAGCAATAGTTGGAGTAGTAGCAATAGTAGCAGCAACTGCATATGTATTAACAGTAGCAGCAGTAGTCGCCGAAGTAGTAGTAATAATAGTAGTAGTAACTATAGTAGTAGTAGTAGTAGTACTCATAGCAAGAGTAGTAAAAGTAGTTATAGTAGTCGTAATAGTCATAGTAGCATTAGCAGCAGTAGTAGAAATTTTTCTAGTTGTAGTAGTAGAAGTAGTAGTAGCAGTAGTAGCCCTAGTAGTAGCAGAAGAAGTTGTTGTCGTAGTAGCATTAGTAGTAGTAGCAGTAGTTGCAGTAGTAGTACCAGTAGTAGCAGTAGTAGAAATAGTCGTAGTAGTAGTAGTAGAAGTATGAGCAGTTGTTGTAGTTGTAAAAGTAGTAGTAGTCGTTGTTGTAGCAGTAGTACAATTAATACTAGCACTACTAGTGCTTATGCTACTACTACTACCACCACCACCACTACTGTTGTTACTACTACTTTTGCTACTATTGCTACTACTTTTGCTACTACTGCTGCTACTACAACTACTACTGCTACTACTACTATTACCACAACAACTACTACTACTACGACTGCCGCTACTACTAATACTGCTACTTCAATAACTACAACTACTAGTAATACTACTATCGGCACTAATATTGTTGTTGGTGCTGCAACTACTACTACAACAACTACGACGATTACTACTATTGTTACAACTACTGCTACTGCTACTGCTACTACAAGGACTACTACTACAACTACTATTGCGGCTACGACTACTATGACTACTGCCACTACTTCTACTACTACTATTACTTCTGCTACTACTACAGCTACTACAACTACTTCTACTGCTACTACTGCTGCTGCTGTTGCTTCTGTTGCTCCTGGTACTACTACTGGTACTATCAATGCTACAACTGCTCCTACTAATGCGGCTTTTAATACTACTAATACGACTACTACCACTTCAACTTCTACTGCTACCACTACTACTTGAACAACAATTACGACTACTACTGTTGCTGCTATCATTGCTATTGCTGCTACTTCTATTGCTACTTCTACTACATCTCCTACCACTTCTACTATTGCTACTACAACTACTACAACTATATTGTTATTGCTTCTGCCACTACTAATACTACAGCTGCTACTACTTCTGCTATAACTATCACTACAACTACTACTATTACTACTATAACTATGACTACTACTACTACTACGACTACAAGGACTGTAGCAACAACAACTACTACTACATTTCCAACAATAACAAGTACTACTACCTCTCCTACTACAATGACTCGTGCTACTACTACTAATACTACAACTACTACTATTGCTACCACCACTACTACTACAACAACTACTTTTACTACTACTATTGCTGCTACTAATATTACACTACTTGTACTACTACTGCTGCTGCTACTGTTACTACTGCGTCTAATATTACAACTACTTCTACTGCTACTACTATTTCTACTATTACTACTACTGCAACTACTGCTAATACTCCTACTACAAATGCTACTATTACTGCAACCACTACTACTACTCTAATTACTAATTCTATTGCTACTACGACTACTACTACTTCTACTACTACTACTGCTGCTACTAATTCTACTACTGCTACTACTACTACAAATATTGCTCCTACTACTTCAATTACTACTGCTACTCCTACTACTACTACAAAAACTATTACAATTGCTACTTCTGCTTTTGCTACTACTACTACCACTACAACTCCCCCTACTGCTACCACCATTACTACTTCAAGTGTACAACCACTACTACTACTAAAACTACAACTACTTCAACTACTACTAATACTAGTACTACTACTTCTACAACCACAACATCAACAACAACAAATACTACTACAACTAGTACCTCTATGACTACTACTACTACTGGTGTAGCTACAACTACTACACTATTACTGCTACTACTACTACTACTACTATTACTACTACTACTACTACTACCACCACGACGACTACTACTACTACTACTACTACTACTACTACTACTACTACTATTACTACTACTACTATTACTACTACTACTATTACTACTACTACTACTACTACTACTACACCTACTACTACGTTGACTACTACTAATACTACTACTACTACTACTATTGCCACTACTACTACGGTGGCTACTAGTAATGCTACTACTACTACTAGTATTGCCATTACTACTATGGTGACTACTACTAATACTACTACTACTACTATTGCCACAACTACTACAACACCTAGTGCTACGGCTACAACTGCTACAACCACTACTACTGCTACTACTTCTACTTCTAAAACTACTACTACTACAACGCCTACTTCTACTACAATGACTCCTACTACTACTACTACTACTACTACTACTACTACTACTTCAACTCCTCCTGCTACAACAACAACTACTACCACTACGTCAACTACGACCACTACAACTACTATTACTACTATAACTACTACTACTAGTACAAGTACAACTACTACAACTATTACTACCACAACTACTACAACTATTGCTTCTTCTTCTACTACTACTACTACTTCTACTGATGCTGCTACTACTGCTACTACTTCTACCACGACTGCTACTACTAGTACTACTACCACAACAACAACAACTACTACTACTCCTACTACTACAACTACTACTTGTACTACTACAACTACTAAAACTATTACTTCTACTACTACTACTTCTATTACTACTTCTACTAGTATGACTTCTACTTCTACTACTACTACTACAACTGCGACTTCTACTACTACTAGAACTATTGTTGTTGCTACGGCTACTACAACTACTACTATTACTTCTATTGTTGCTGCTATGGTACTACTACTCCTACTACTGTATCTACTACTGCTGCTGCTCCTACTGCTAGAACTACTACATCTCCAACTAGTACAACTAGTATTACTACTACTACAATTATTGCTACAACTACAAGTACTACTACCACTACTACTACTACTGGCACTTCTACTACTTCTACTGCTACTGCTTCTGCTACTACTATTTCTACTACTAGTAGTACAACAGCTGCTCCAACGACTACAGCTACTTGTACTACTGCTGCTGCTACTGTTACTACTATACTACTACTACTATTACTACTGTTGCAGCTGCAACAACAACTACTTCACTAAGAATAACTACTACTACTATGCCAACTGCTACTACTACTATCGCTATAGCCATAGCTATTCCTATTCTTATATATACTTCTACTTCTGCTGCGGCTACTCCTACTACTACTACTACAACAACAATAACTACTACAACAACAACAACAACAACTACTACTGCTACTTCTACCAATACTGCTACTTCTACTACATCTACTACTACTGCTGCTGTTGCTGCTACTACAACTGCAACTATTTCTACTACTACTGCTACTATTACTACTACTACTACTGTTACTACTGCTACTGTTACTACTGCTTCCTGTACTACCACTACTAAAACAACAACAAAAACAACAACTATTACTACTACTTCTACTACTGCCACTATAGCTATTGCTTCTACTACTACTATTACAACTACAGCTCCTACGACTACTGCTAGTTGTACTACTACTACTATACTACTACTACTAATACTACTATTACTACTGCTGTAGCCGCAACAGCAACTACTTCAACAATAATAACTACTACTATTATGACTACTGCTACTACTACTATAGCTATAGACACTACTATTCCTACTATTATATCTACTACTGCTGCTACTGCTACTACTACTACTACTACTTCTAGTACTACTATTACTACTACTACTATTATAACAACAACTATGGTGGCTACTACTACTACTACAACTGTTACTACTATTTCTATAACTCTTGCTATTACTACTACTACAACAACAACAAAAGATACTACTACTAGAAATCCTAATCCTACTCCTACTACTACTCCTACTACTACTGCTGCAATTACCACTACTTCCAAAACTACTACTACAACTCCTATTATTACCACTACTTCTAATACACTTACTACTACTACTACTGCTACTAGTACAACTGTTGCTACTGTTGCTTCAACGACAACTACTACTATTACTACATAGCTCCTACTACTAAAACTACTGCTACCACTGCTACTACCACTAGTTCTAAAACTACTACTACAACTCCTGTTGCAATGACTATTACTCGTGCTACAACTACTTCTAATACTACTACTACTATGATGACTACTACTACTACTAGTACACGTACTACGACTTCATCTACTACTTCCACTATTATTGTACTTCTACTACTACTATTAATACTACTACATTGACATTCCAACTCTACAATAACAACCATAACTACTACTACTGCTACTGCTGTTACAACTGCTACTATGGCTGCTAGTCATGCAACTACTACTACTAGTACAACTATAATGGCCAGTAGTACTACAACTATGAGTATTACTACTAATACTATTGCGACAACAACAACAACTTCCTCTACTGGTACTACTAGTACTATTGCTACTACTGCTACTAATACGACAATAGCTACTACTACTACTACTAAAACTAAAACTACTACTACTACTACTACTACTACTACAACTACTAGTTGTACTACTATTACTACTACTACATAAACTACTACAACTACTACTTGTACTACTACTACTACTACTACTACTACTACTACTACTACGACTACTACTATTACTACTACTACCACCACCACCACCACCACTATTACTACGACAATAACAACAACAACAACAATAACTACTTCGACTACTAATACTACTACTGCAACTACTACTACTAGTACTATTACAACTACTATTAATACCACCACCACCACCACCACCACCACCACGACTACTACTACTACTACTACTACTACTACTACTGCAACTACTACTGCAAGTGCTACTATTACTACTACTATTACTTCTACTCCTACAACTGCTCTTATTACGAATACTACTATTATTACAGGTACTGCTGCTACTATAACTACTACTGCTGATACTACTCCGAGTACTACTACTACTACTGCTATTTATGCTACTACTTCTGCCACCTCTACGACTACTTCTTCTTCTCCTATTACTACTACTATTAGTACTACTACTACTGCTGTTGCTACTGCTGCTATTGCTACTACTATAGCTACTGCTACTACTGCTACCACTACTTCGACTGCCACTACTTTTTCTACTGCCAATAAAATCACTACTTCTGCTACTGCTACTTCAATGACTACTAATACAGCTCATGTTGCTATAATAAAATCTACTTCTACTACGACTACGACTGCTGCTTCTAGTACTAGTACTACTACTACTACTACAATTGCTACTACTAATATAGCTTCTGCTACTTCTACTTCTACTGCTACAACTACTACTACCACTACTACTACTGCTACTACTGCTACGACTGCTACTACTAGTACTACTATTACTACTATAATAATTGCTACTACAAATAAAGCTACTACTACTTCTATTGCTACTGTTACTACTACTACTACTATTACGACTATAACTACTACTATTGCTACTACTACTACTACTGATACTATTACTACGACTACTACTGCTGCTGCTGTTATGGCTGTAACAGCTTCCACTACTACTACAACTACTAGTTCTACTACTACTAAGACTAGTCCTACTACTATTGCTATAGCTTCCACTACTGCTACTACAACTACTACTACTACTACTACAATTGCTACTAGTACTAATACTACTATTACTACTACTACTACTACTGCTACTACTATTACTATTGGTACTACGGCTTCTACTACTAATACTACCTCTCCTACTGCTACTACTACTGCTACTGCCACTATTGCTGCTGCTACTAGTGCTATTACTATAACTACTGCAATAATGCATCTACTTCTACTGCTACTAATACTACTAAAACTACTACTACAACTTTTATTACTACTGTTACTACCAGTACTACTATTACTACTACCACTACCACTGTTACTTGTACTACTGCTACAACTATTATGGCTATTTCTACTACTCCTACTCCTACTACAACTTCAACTACTACTTCTAATTCTCTTACTTCTGGTAGCACTTCTTTTGCTGCTTCTAGTACTACTTATGCTACTACTGGAACTATTACTACTACTACTACTACTAGTTCTACTAGCACTACGACTACTCCTGATACCACTATGCCTACTACAGTTACTAATGTTACTACTGCTGCTGCTGCTACTACTACTACTACTACCACTACTGCGGCAACTGTTTCAACGGCTACTACTACTAGTACAACTACTACTACTACTATTGCTACAATTGCTACTACTACTACTATAACGACATATGCTACTGCTACTTCTACACTACTACAACCACTGTTGACACTGCAACTACTACTACCACTACAACAACAACACAATAACTACTACTACTATTACAACAACAACTACTACTTATGGCGCTGCTATTGATGCTACTACTGATACTACTACTACTACTATTGTTGTTGCTTCCTCTGTTACTACTGCTACAACTACCACTACTACTTCTACTACTACAACAACTACTACTGCTACTATGGCTACTACTACTACTGCTACAACAGCTTCTTCTACTACTACTACTGCAACTACTATTGCTACTACTACAGCTGTTGCTATTATGCCGACTACTACTCCTACTATAACTACTGCTACAACTATTGCTACTGTGACAACTACTACTTCTCCTACTACCACTACTGCTACAACTACTACTACTGTGACAACTACTACTTCTCCTACTACAACTACTACTACTATTACTATGATAGCTACTACTGCTACTACTACTGATACCCCAACTACTAAGGCTACTACTACTACTACAACTACTATTGCTGTTGCTTCTGCTACCACTACCATTATTGCTACCGTTACTGCTAATAATACTACTACTACTACTACTGCTATTATTGCTAATACTACTACAACGGCTACTACTACTAATACTAATATTACTACTACTACTACTATAACTACGAAAACTACTACTACTACTACTACTACTTCGACAACCACTATTATCACAACTACTAGTAGTTCTACTATTGCTATAGCTACTACTATAGCTGCTACTAGTACTAGTACTACTTCTACTACCACTACTACTACTACTCCTGCTACTACTGCTACTGCGAGATCTCCTCCTACTACTGCTATTGTTGCTACTACTACCACTACCACAACCGCTACTGTTACTACTACTACTGCTACTACGAATGCTACTACTATCAAAATTACTACCACTACTACTACCACTATTACTACCACTACTCCTACTACTACTACTACTACTACTACTACTAATTCAACTACTGCTACTACTACCCATACTACTTCTAAAACAACAACTGCTACTACTGCAACTATTACTCCAATTGCTACACCTACTACTACTACTACTACTGTTGCTCTTGCTACTTCTACTACTATCCTACTACTAGTACTGCGACAACCACTACTGCCACTGTTGATACTACTACTGATAATGATACTATAGCTACTCCTACTACAACTACGATTGCCCCTACTATTACTACTACTACTACAGCTCCTACTAATACAAGTACTACAAATGGTCGTACTGCTCCTACTACAGCTACTATTACTACTAATGCTACTACCACAACCACTAATACTTGTACGATGGAAACTACTATTGTTGCTACTACTACTATCACTTGTACTGCTACTATTTCTACAACCAATTTGGCTTCTACAACTACTGCTACTAACACTATTACTACTACTACTACTACTACTACAACTCCTACTACTACTATTGCTAACACTACTACAACTCCTACTACTACTACTACTACTACTGCTGCTGCTGCTGCTGCTCCTACTACTAGTACTTCAGCCACCACAACTACTGCTATGCTACTACTACTACTACTTCTGTTGTTGTTGCTGCTGCTACAAATACTATTGCTCCCACTACAACCCCTACAGCTTCTTCTACTACTGCTACTACAAATACTACTACAACTTCTACTACTGCTACTACTTATACTATTTCCACCACACCTACTTCTACTGCTCCTACAACAACTAGTACTCCTCCTAATTCTTTAACTACAACAACCACTACTGCTACTCCTAACACTACTGCTATTGTTGCTACTACTACAAATTCTATTCCTAAAGCTTATGCTGCTGTCTCTACTACTAGTACTACTACTGCACTACTATTAGCACTACAACTAATACTCCTACTACAACTACTGCTATCACTGTTGCTAGTACTACTACTCTTACTACTATTACTGCGGCTGCTACTACTACTATTACTACTGCTGCTGCTACTATAGCAATTACAACTACTACTTATGCTACTACTACTACTTCTACTGCTAGCACGGCTGCTACAACTACAACTACTACTAATACAACTGCTACAACTAATACTTCTGTTGCTACTACTACTTCTAGTACTGTAGCTACTACTATTGTTACAACTGTTGTAACAATTGCAGCTACTACTACTACTGTTGCTGCTGCTTCTGCCTCTACTATTCCTACTACTACTACTATTGCGGCTACTTCTACTATTTCTACCACTACAACTGGTACTACTTCTGGTATTACTAATACTTCTCCCACGACTATAACTACTACTACTACTGCAACTAGCACTACAACTACTCCTACTAAAATACTTTTGTTACTACTAGGACTACTACTACTACGACTACTACTACCACCACCACCACCACCACCACCACTATTGCTACTTTTGCTATGACAACTACCACTACTATTATTGCCACTACGGCTTCTACTCCTACCAATACTAGGCCAGCAACTACTGCTACCACTGCTGCTACGGTTACTAATACTACTACTACAACTACTACCGCTGCTTCTACTTCTACTGTAGCTTGTACTACTACTCCTACTAATACTACTACAACTACTAATGCCATTGCAAGTACTACTACTGCCACTACTAGTACAACTACCGCTACTACAACTACTGCTACTACTACTAGTAACACTACCGCTACTGCTACTGTTGCTACTACTACTGTTGCTACTACTACTACTACTATTACTACTGCTGTTGCTGCTACTAGTACTACTACTACTAACACTGCTACATCTTCTACTACTACAACTACTGCTACTACCACCGCTACTTCCACTACTGTGACTATAGCTACTACTATGACTGCTACAACTACTTCTAATACCCCAACTACTAAAACTACTACTACTATAACTACCACTACTAGTAATATAATTGCTACTACTGCTACTATTACTACTATTGCTACTACAACTACTAAACCTACTACTAGTACTACTACAAGTAATATTACAAATGCTACTATGGCTATTACTATTACTGCTACTACTACTAGTACTACTATTATGCCTACAACAACAACAACAACAACTACTACTACTACTACTACAATAACTACTACTACTATGACTATTACTACTACTACTCTCACCTCTTCTATTACTACTACTACTACTACTATTTCTACCACTACTACTACTGCTATACTATCGCAACTGCTACTGCTACTACAACTTCTCCTATTACTATGACTACTACTACTGCTACTACTGCTACAACTATTGCTACTGGTACTACTACAACTACCACTACCGCAACTATTACTATAGCTACTACTACTACTGCTACTACTGCCATTTCTACGACAACTGCTACTCCTACTACTAATACTACTGCCACTAATAACATTGCTATGACAACTACTGCTCCTACTACTAATACTATTGCTTCTACTACAACTACCGCAATAGCCACTATTACTACTTCGGCTACTGCTACTAGTACTACTACAATTCCTACTACTACTGTACTACTATTATTCTTACTAATGATACTCTTGGCACGACTACTACCACTACGACTTCTTCAACTGCCACTGCAACTGGTACTCCAACTACTTCTACTAGAAATACTGCTCCAACTACTACTACTACTACTACTACTACTTCTACTACTACTACTACTACTGTTGCTACCAATACTACTACATCTTCTGCTACCACTACTGCTACAACTACTGCAACTATTACTACTTCTATGACTATTGCTACTACTGCTACTCCTACTACTGGTACTACTACTACAACTATTACCACTACTTCTACTACTACTGCTACAGCTACTCCAACTACTAGCACCACCACTACTACTAGTACTTGTACTACTACTACTATGACTACTAGTGTTGCTATTATTGCTACTAGAACTACAACTACTACAGCTACTACTTCTATTACTACTACAGTTGCTATGACTACTACATCTGTTACTACTGCTGCTGCTGCTACTACTACTACTACTACTACTGCTACGACTACTACTACTACTACTACTACTATTACTAATACTACTACTCCTACTACTACTACTACTACTACTACTACTTCTACTACTACTACTACTACTACTAATCCTAATACTCCAAATACAACAACAACTACTACTAACACTAGCATTAGTTGTAGTAGCAATAGTAGAAGCAATATCTATTGGACCAATAGTAATATTAGTAGTAGCAGTAGCATTAGTTAGAGTAGTAGTTGTAGTAGTCATAGTAGTCATGGAAGTGGTAGAAGTAGCGGTAGTAGTAGTAATCATGATAATAGTAGTAGTAATAGCTGTAGCTATAGTAAAAGTAGTAGAAGTGGCAGTTATAGTCAGAGTTGTAGTAGCAATAGATGTAGTAGTAAAAGAGTAGTAGTAGTGGTAGTAGTGTTGGTAGCAGTAGTAGTTGTTGTACTAGTAGTAGCATTCTTTCCTATAGTGGTCGTTGTTGTTATAGTAGTAGCAGCAGCAATAACTATAGCAGCAGCAGTAGTAGTAGTAGTAGTAGTAGTAGCAGTAGTAGTGTACTATTAGTAGTAGTAGTAGTAGTAGTAGTAGTAGTAGTAGTAGTAGAATTAGTACTATAAGTGATCGAAAAAGTAGTAGTAGTTATAGTAGCAATAGTAGTAGCAGTCATAGTTATAGTAGCAATAGTAGTACCAGTAGCAGTAGTAGTTGCACTTGTTATAGCTGTAGTAGTAGTTGTTGTGGTAGTAATAATAGTTGTAGTTGCAGTAGTTTTAGTATTAGTAGTTGTAGTAGTAGTTATTATAGTAATTATAATAGTAGTAGTAGTTGGAGTTGGAATAGGAGTAGCATTAGGAGTAGTAGTAGTTGGAGTAGTGGTTGTAGTAGTAGTAGTAGAAGTAGTAGTAGCAGTAGTAGTTGTGCAAGTGGTAGCCGAATTAGTAGTATTAGTAGCAGTAGTAGTTATACCAAGAGTGGCAGTAGCAGTAGCCGTAGTTACAGAAGTAGTTGTAGTAAAAGCAGCAATAGTTGTAGCAGTAGCAATAGTAGTAGCAGAAGTAGTTGTAGTAAGAGCAGTAGTAGTTGTAGCAGTAGAAACAGTAGTAGTAGAAGTAGTAGTAGCAGCAGCCAATGTAGTTGTACTGGTAGTAGTTGTTATTGTTGTTGTTGTAGTTGAAGTAGTAGTAGTGGCAATAGTAGTAGTAATAGTTGTAGCAGTAGTACTAGTTTCAATAGCAGCAGTTGTAGTATTAGTAGTGGTAGTTGATGTAGTATTAGTAGTTGTTGTAGTGGTAGTATTAAATAAAAATTATATTTGGAATAGTAGTAGGAGTAGGAGTTGGAGTTGGCATAGTAGTAATAGCAGCAGTAGTAGTAGTAATTGTAGTAATAGTAATAGTTGTACTATTAGTCGGAGGAGTGGTAGTAGTAGTTGTTGTTGTTGCAGTTGTAGTTGTAGAAGTAGTAGTTGTAGTAGTAGTAGTAGTAGAAGTAGTTCCCTGAATAGCAGTAGAACGCGTAGTAGGAGTAGCAGTTGTAGTAGTAGAGGTAGTAACAGTAGTATGAGTAGTTGTAGTAGTTGTAGGAGTAGTAGAAACAGTAGAAACAGTGGTAGTTATTGTAATAGTAGCAATAGGAGTAGTAGTAGTCATAGTAGTAGTTGTACTAGTAGTAGTAGTAGCAGCAATAGTAATAGAAGTAGTAGTTGTTGTAATAGTAGTTTTAGTTTCCATAGTAGTAGTAGAACTAGTAGTAGTAGTAAAAGTAGATTTAGTAGTCATGGTACTGGTAGTGGTAGTAGTAGTAGTAGTAGAAGTTGTAGCAGTTGCAGTATAAGTTGTAGTAGTAGTGCTGGTAGTAGTCGTAGTAGAAGTAGTCATAGTAGTTGTAGCAGTAGTTGTAGTAGAACTACAAGTGGTAGAAGTAGCAGTAGGAGTAGTACTAGTAGCAGTAGTATTAGTAGCAAAATTAGTAGTAGTAGTTGTTCTAGTAGCAACAGCTATAGTGGTAATAGTTGTAGCAGCAATAGTTATAGTAGTAGTAGTATTAGTAGTAGTAGGAGCAGCAATAGTAGTATTAGTAGCAATAGCAGTAGTAGTAGTTGTTGTTGTAGTACTAGTAGAAGTAGTAGCTGTTGTAGTAGTAGTAGCAATAGTGGTAGTTATAGTTGCAACTATATTTGTAATAATAATAGTAGTAGCAGAAGTAGCAGTAGTAGCAGTAGTAGTAGTAGTACCAGCAGTAGTCATAGTCGTCATTGCAAAAGTAGTAGTAGATGTAGAAGTGGTGGTAGTAGTAGTAGTTGTAGTAGTAGTAGTAGCTACAGCAAAATGAGTAGTAGTAGTAGTAGCAGCAACCGTCACAATACTTGAAGTTGCAGTAGTAGTAGTACTATTAGTAGTGGTAGCTGCAAAACTAGTAGCAAAATTAGCAGTTGCAGTGACAGTAGTAACAAGAGTGGTAGTAGCAGTAGTAGTAGTTGTGACAAAAGCAGCAGCAACAGGCGTTGTACTAGTAGTAGTAGCAGCAGCAGTAGAAGTAGTTGTAGTGGTTGTTGTGGTAGTAGTAGTAGTATTAGAGATAGTAGCAGCAACAGCAGCAGTAGTGGTAGTAGCAGCAGTAGCAGTAGAAGTGGTCATAGTAGCAGTAGTAGTAGCAGGAGTAGTAGTTATTGTAGTAGTAAAAGCAGTAGTAGGAGGAGTAGTTGTCGCAGTATTAGTCATTGTAGTAGTTGTTGTTGTTGTGATAGTAATAGAGTTGTAGGAGTAGTAGTAATAGCAGTAGTCATAGAAGCAGTTGTAATTGTACTAGTATTAGTAGTAGAAGTAGTTGTAGAAGCAATAGAGTTGTTGTAGAATTGTAGTAATAGTAGTAGTAGTAGTAGCAGCAACAACAACAACAACAGTAGTAGTGGTAGTACTAGTAAGACTAGTAGTGCTAAAACTAGTAGTAATAGTAGTAGTAATCATAGTAGGAGTAGGAGTAGAGGTAGCAGTAGCAGTAACAGTTGTAGAAGTTGTAGTAGCAGCGACAATAATAGTAGGATTGAATATAGCTGTAGTAGGAGCAGCAACAGCAGTAGTAGTAATAGCAGTCGCAGTGGTTCTAGTAAGAGTAGTACTATTATTACTACTTCTACATCTATTCCTACTCTTGCTGCTACTACTACTACTGCTCCAACTACAGCTACTCTAAATCCTTCTATTGTTGTCATTGCTAATAGTAGTTGTTGTAGTAGTAGTAGTAGTAGTAATAGTAGTAGGAATAGTAGTAGTTGCAGTAGTAGTAATAATAACAGCAGTTGTAGTAGTAGAAGTAGTAGTAGTTGTTGTAGTGTTAGTAGTAGTGGTAGCAGCTGTAGTAGTAGTAGTGGTTGTTGTTGTAGTAGTAGTAGTAGTAATAGTAGTAGTAATAGTAGAAGAAGTAGTGGTAGTTGTACTAGTAGTACTAGTAGAAGTAATAATAGCAGAAGTAGTAGTAGTACAGGTAGCTGCAGTAGTAGTCATAGTAGCAGTAGCACTAGTAGTATTAGTAGTAGCAGTAGAAGTTGTTGTTGTAGTCCTTGTAGTAGTAGTAGTAGTAGTAGTAGTAGTAGTAGTAGTAGTAGTAGTAGTAGTAGTAGTAGTAGTAGTAGTAGTAGTAGTAGTAGTAGTAGTAGTAGTAGTATCCGAAGTAATAGTAGTAGGAAACAAAGTTGTCGAGGCAGTAGTAGTTGCAGTAGTAGTAGTAGTAATATTAGGAGTATTAGTAGTAATAGTAGTTGTAGTACTTGTAGTACTTGTAGTAGTAGTTGCATTAATAGTAGCAATACTAGCAGTACTACTAGTAGTTGCAGTTGTAGCGGCAGTATGACTAGAAGTTGTAGTTGTTAAGGTAGTAGTCGTAGTAGTAGTAGCAATATTAGTTTTAGTAGTAATAGTAGTAGTAGTAGTAGTAATAGCGGTAGTAGTAATAGTAGTAGTTGCAGTAGTAGCAACACTAGTAGTTGTAGTAGCGATAGTTGCAGCAGCAGGAGGAGTAGTAGTAGTAGTACTTGTACTAGTAGCAATAGTAGTAATAATAGTATCAAAAATTGTAGAAGTAGTAGTAGTATTAGAAATAGTAGCAATTGCAGTAGTAGTAGTTGTAGCAGTCGTAGCATCAATAGAAATAGTAGTAGAAGTAGAAGCATAGTAACAGTAGTAGTAGCAGTAAGATAAAGAGTAGGAGTGGTTGTAGTAGTAGTAGCAGTAGCAACAGTAGTAGTAGAAGTAGTAGTAGAAGTAGTAGTAGCAGTAGTTGTGGCAACATTACTGGTAAAAGTCGTGGTAGTAGTAGCAGCGGCAGTAGTAGTGGTTGTTGTTGTAGCAGCAACAACATTAGTAGCAATAGTAGTAGTAATGATAGTAGTTATAGTAGTTCTAGCAGCAGTAGTAGTTGTAGTAGTTGTTGTTGTTGTGGTAGTAGTAGTAATGATAGTAGTTGTAGTTGTAGTTGTTGTTGTTGTTGATGTAGTAGTAGTAGTAATAGTATTAGCAGCAGCCTCGGTAGTAGTTGTTGTCAGAGCGGCAACAGTAGCAGTAGCAGTAATAGTAGTAGAAGTCACAACAACCGTAGTTGTAGTAGCACAGGTCGTAAAATCAAGAACGACAGAAGTCATAGTGCTTTAGTAGTAGTAGTAGTCCCTGTAGTAGTAGTACTAGCAGTTGTAATAGTTGCTGAAGCAGTAGTTATCGTTGTCGTCGTTGTAGTAGTATTATAAGTAGTAGTAGCAGCAGTAGTAGCCGTACTTGCAGTAGTAGCAATAGTAGCAGTCGTAGTAGTGGTAGCATTAGCTGTAGTAGTAGCAGTAATAGTGGTAGTTGTGGCAGCAGAATCAAAAGTAGTAGTAGTAATGGTAGTTGTAGTACTGGTAGTAGTAGTAATAATAGTAGCAGTAGTAGTAGCAGTAGTAGCAGTCGTAGTAGTGGTAGCATTAGCAGTAGTAGTACCAGTAGTAGTTGTTGTTGTAGTCATTGTCATATTAGCATTAGCAGTAGCAATAGTACTAGTAGTAGTAGGCGTACTAGTAGCAAAAATAGCTGTAGTTGGAAATGAAGTATTAGTAGCAGTAGCAGTTGTAGTAACAACAGCAGTAGTAGTAGTAGTATTAGTAGTAGTAGTAGTAGTACTTGTAGTAGTAGTTGCAGTAGTAGTAGAAGTACTAGCAGTACTAATAGTAGTAGAAGTCATAGAAGTAGTAGCAACCGCAGTAATATGAGTAGAAGTAGTAGTAGTCAAAGTAGTAGTAGTAGTAGTAGTAGTAGTAGTATTAGTAGTTATAGTAGGATTAGTAGCAGTAGTAGTAGTAGTAGCAATAGTAGGAGGAGTTGCATTAGTAGCAACAGTAGTAGTAGTAGTAGCAATAGCTATAGCACAAGTAGTTGCAGTAATAGTAGTAGTATTAGCAACAGCAGTAGCAGTAGTAGCAGCAGTCGTAGTAGTGGTAGCAGTATTAGCAATAGTAGCAACAACAATAGTAGTAGTTGTAGCAGTAGCAACAATAGTAGTAGTGATAGTAGAAGTAGCAGTAGAAGTAGTAGTAGTAGTATAATAAGCAATAGTAGTAGTAGCAATAGTAGTAGTAATAAGACAATAAGTAGGAGTGGAAGTAGTAGTAGTAGCAGTAGCAAAAGCAGTTTCAGTTGTAGCAGTAGTAGGAGTAGTGGCAGCAGCAACAGCAGTAGTAGTAGCGGTAGTAGTAGTAGTAGATGTTGTTGTTGTTGTAGCAGCAGAATCAATAGTTGCTGTAGTAATTATAGTAGTAGTAGTAGTAGTAGTAGGAGTAGTAGATAATAGTTGTAGTAGAGTAGTAGCGGTAGTAGTAGTTGTAGTAGTGGTAGCATTAGCAGTAGAAGTAGAAGAAGTAGTAGCAGGAGTTGTAGTCATTGTAGTAGTAGTATTAATAGCAATATCAGTAGTAGGAGTAACAGTACTAGTAGCAAAAGTCATAGTAGTAGGCATAGAAGTAGTAGCAGTAACAGAAGTAGTACTGGCAACAGTAGGAGTAGTACTTCTAATAGTAGTTGTAGTAGTTGGACTAGTCATAGTAGCAGCTGTTGTAGCAGTACTTGTAGAAGTAGTGGCAGTAGTTGTAGTTGTTGTTGTTGTTGTAGTAGTAGTAGTAAAGCAGCAGCAGTAGTAGCAGTTGTAGCATTAGTAGCAGTAGCAGCAGTATGAGTAGTAGTAGTAGTTAAATAAGTAGTAGTAATAGTACGATTAGCAATAGTAGTAGCAGTAGTTGCAGTAGTAGTAGCAGTAGTAGTTGTAGTTGTAGTAGTAGTAGTAGTAGTGGTAGTGGTAGTAGTTGCAGCGATAGCTGTCGCAGCAGTAGTAGTAGCAGCAGCAGTAGCAGCTGTAGTAGCGGTAGTTATATGGTAGAAGTAGTTGTAGCAGTAGTAGCAATAGTTGCAGTAGTAGAGGTGGTGGTAGTAGTACTAGTATTAATAGGAGTAGTTGTAGCAGTGGTAGCAGTCGTAGTAGTGGTAGCATTAGCAGTAGTAGTATAAGAGGTAGTAGTAGTAGTTGTAGTCATTGTAATAGTAGTAGTAGTAGTAGTAGTAGTAAAAGTCGTAGTAGTAACAGCAGCACTAATAGAAAAAGTAATAGTTGTAGGAAAAGAAGTAGTAGTAGCAGTAGCAGAAGTAGTAGCAGCAACAGCAGCAGTAGCATTAATAGTAGTAGAAGTAGTTGGACTGGTAGCAGTAGTAGCATTAGTAACAGCAGTTGCAGAAATAGTGGTAGTTGTAGTAGTAGTAGTTGTTGTAGCAGCATCAGTAGTAGTTGCTGTAGTAGTAGTAGCAGCAGCAGTAGTATGAGTAGAAGTAGTAGTAGCTAAGGTAGTAGTAGTAGTATTAGTAGTATTAGCAGTAGTACTATTAGCAATAGTAGTAGCAGAAGTTGCAGTAGTAGTAGCAACAGTGGTAGTAGCAGTTGTAGCAGCAGTAGTAGTAGAAGTAGTAGTTGTACTAGTAGTAGTAGCAGTAGTCGTACTAGTAGTAGTAGCAGTAGTAGTAGTATTAGTAGTTGTAGTAGTTGGACTAGTAGTAATAGTAGCAGTAGTAGCAGTAGTTGCAGAAGTAATGGCAGTAGTAGTAGTAGTAGCAGCCGCAACATCAGCTATTGTAGTAGTAGTTGTAGTATTACTAGCAGCAGCAGTAGTATGAGTAGAAGTAGTAGTAGTTAAATCCGTAGTAGTAGTAGTACTATTAGCTGTAGTCGTAGTCGTAGTTTCTGTAGTAGTAGTAGTAGTAATAGTAGTAGTAGTAGTAGTAGTAGTAGTAGTAGTAGTAGTAGTAGTAGTAGTAACGATAGCTGTAGCAGCAGCAGCAGTAGTAGTAGTAGTAGTAACGATAGCTGTAGCAGCAACAGCAGTAGTAGTAGTAACAATAGTAGTGGTGGCTGTAGTAGAAGCAGTTGTAGCAGTTTTGGAGGTAGTAATAGTAGAAGTAGTAGTAGTAGTAGTAGTAGTAGTAGTAGTAGTAGTAGCAACAGGAGTAGTTGCAGCAGCAATAGTAGTAGCAGCAGTAGTAGTAGTCAGAGAAGGAGTAGCAGTTGTTATTTTGGGAAAAGTAGTAGTTGTAGTAGTAGTAGTCGTATTTGTAATCGTAATAGTAGTAGAAGCAGCAGTAGTAATAGTCATCATAGCAGTAGTTGTAGTAGTAGTAGCAGTAATAGCAGCAGTAGCTGCAGTACTTGCAGTAGTTATAGTAGTACAAGTAGTAGTAACAACAACAGTTGTAGTAGCAGAAATAGTAGCAGTAGCTGTGGTAGTAGTAGTGGTAGTAGTGGAAGTAGTAGTAGTAGTAGGGTAGTAATAGCAATTGCAGCAATAGGAGTGGTATTGGTTGTAGTACTTGTACTATTAGTAGTAGTAGTAGTAGTAGCAGTAGTGGTAGAAGCAGTAGTAGTAGTAGTTGTGGCAGTAGTAGTGATAGTAGCAAAAGTAGCAGTGGGAGTAGTAGAAGCAGCAGTAGTACCAGTAGTTGTAGAAGTAGTAGTAGTAGTAGCGGAAGTAGTAGCAATAGTACAAGAAGTTGTAAAAGCAATACTAGTAGTAGTAGCACTAGTAGTGCTAGCTGGAGCAGTAGTAGTTGTAGTAGAAGTATTGGGTGTAGTAGCAATGGTTGTAGAAGTAGTAGAAGTAGTAGTAGTAGTAGTAGTAGTGGCAGCAGCCGTAGTAGCAATAGCAGTAGTAGTAGCTGAAGTAATAGCAGTTGTTGTAATAGTAGTGGCAGCAACAGGAACAATTGGTTTAGTAGTAGTAGTAGTAGCAGTAGTAGTCTTAACAGTTATAGAAGCAACAGTAGTCACAGTAGTAGTAGTAGTAGTAGTAGTATAGGTAGTTATAGTAGTAGTAGTATTAGTTGCAGTAGTAGCAGTAATGATAGCAGTAGTTGTTGTAGCAAAACTTGTAGCTGTAGGAATAGTAGTAGTTGTTGTAGAAGCAATAATAGCAGTAGTAGTAGGAGGAGGAGGAGGAGTAGTGGTAGTAGTAGTAGTAGTAGCAGCAGCAGCAGCAGCAGTAGAAGGAGCAGCGGTAGTTGTTGTTGTTGTTGTAGCTGTAGTAGTAGCAATAATCGAAGTAGTAGTACGAGTAGGAGGGGTAGTACTAATTGTAGAAGGAGTTGTTGTTGTAGCAGCAGAAGTAGTAGTAGTAAAAAGTTGGAGTTGGAGAAGAAGTAAGAGTTGGAGTAGGAGTAGTTGTAAAAGTTGTAGTAGTAGATGTTGTACAAGTAGGAGTAGTTGTTGTGCCTGGGGCAGTAGTAGTAGTAGTTGTAGTAGTAGTAGCAGTAGTAGTAGTAGTTCTACTAGGAGTTGTAGTAGCAATAGTAGTGCTAGTCGGAGTAGTGGTAGTAGTAGTAGTAGTAGCAGTAGTCTAAGTAGTAGTAGTACTAGCAGTTATAGAAGTAGTAGCAGCAGCAATCGTCGTAGTGACAATATTAGTAGTAGTAGTTATTGTAGTAGCAGCAGTAGTAGTCGTAGCTGGAGTAATAATAGTAGTAGTAGTAGTAGTAGTAGTAGAAGAAGAAGTAGAAGTAGTAGTAGTACTAGTAGTAGTTGTTACTGTAGCAGTAGTAATAACAGTAGAAGTAGGAGTAGTAGTTGTAGTAGTAGTAGTAGTGGTGGTAGTAGTAGCAGCAGCAGTAGTAGTATTGGTAGGGGTAGTAGCAGTAGTAGTAATAACGGTAGTAGTAGTAGTAGTAGAACTTGTCATAGTAGTAGTCGTACTAGTAGTCTACTACTACTATCAGTAATTCTGTTATCATTACTATTACTACTATTAGTTCTACTACAGCTACTATTAATAGCTCCAACTCCTACTATTCCTACATCTAATACTATTAATACTAGTCCTACTACTACTACTACAACGACAACTACTACTGTTACTATAACCACTATTACTACAACTTCTACTACTACTACTTCAACTACTCCTATTACTGCTGCTGCTACTACTACAACTAATATTACCACTACTACTACTACTACAACAACAACTACTACTTCTACAACTACTCTTACTCCAACCCGTACCACCATTACTATAGATAACTATAGTACTACTACTACATCTGATGCTACAACTATTACTACTACTACTATTACCACTACTCCTCTGACTACTACTACTACTACTACTATTACCACTACTACTGCTGCTACTGCTGCTACTCCTACTACAATCACTACTAGTACAACTACTGTTGCTACAATTACTACTGCTATTATGCCTGCTATTGCAACTACTACTACAACTCCAATTCCGACTACTGCTACTACCAGTACTACACCTACTCCTGCTCCTACTACAACTACTACTACTCCCACTCCTACTACTGCTACAACAACAACTACAACCCTACTAGCAAAATTGCAACTACTAGTACTCCTCCTACTACTATTGCTACTACTACTATGACTAAAACTACTACTACTACGAATAAAACTACTACTACTACTATTGCTGCTACAGCCACTACTACTACTACTACTTCTACTACTACTACTACTACTACTACTATTGCTGCTACAACCACTACTACTACTACTACTACTACTACTACTACTACTACAGCTCCTACTTCTACTATTACACTAGTACTACAACTACTTTTGCTACTACTACTACTACTACTACAGCTCCTACTTCTACTATTACACTAGTACTACAACTACTTTTGCTACTACTACTACTATAACACCTAATACTACTACTACTACTACTACGACAACAGCCCGTGTGCTACTCTTACTATTGTCGCAACTACTCCTACTCCTACTCCTACTACAACTGCTACTACTCCGACAGCTACTACTACTACAACTACAACTACTCTACTAGCACAACTATTATAACTAGTTGTCCTACTACAACTACTAACTACTACTACAACAACAAGAATAACTACGACTACTACTATTGCTACTACTACTAAGATTAAAACTACTACTACCACTACTACCACTACTACTACTATTGCGGCTACTCCTCCTCCTCCTCCTCCTCCTCCTGCTACTACTGTTGTTACTACTACTACTACTACACCAAATACTACAACTACTTCTACTACTACTACTACTACTACAACAACACCTAATACTACAACTGCTGCTACTACAACTACCGGTGTACTACTCCTACTCCTACTCCTACTACAACTACTCCTACTCCTACTCCTCCTACTACAACTACAACTACTACTACTCTACTAGCGCAACTGCTATAACTAGTTGTCCTACTACTGCCGCTAGCTAATACTACAACAACTACAACTACTACTCCTCCTCCTCGTCCTACTACTACTACAACAACAACTACTACTAAAACTACTACAACTACACCTAGAACTACAACTACGACTACTTCTACCACTACTCCTACTGCAACTACTACTCCTGCCACTACTATTACGAGTCCTACTCCAACCTCTGCTACTAATGCTCCTACTCCTTGTACTACTACTACTTCTATTCCTACTCCTACTTATACTACTACAAGTATTACTGCTCCTACCACTCCTACTACTACAGTTGCTACTACTCCTACTCCCACTCCTACTGCTACTACTACTCCTACCCCTACTACCCATACACCAACTACTACTAGCCTACTACTACCCCTACTCCAACTTCCACTCCTATTGCCACTACTCCAATTGCTACTAATACTACTACTACTACTATGGCTACTCCTCCTCCTATTACTACAAGAACAACAACAACAGCAACTACTGCTAGCACAACTGCTACTACTACTACTACTTCTTCTACAGCTGCAACTACTACTACAACAACTACTACTGCTAATACTACTACTACTACAATTATTCCCGCACCTACTCCTACAAGAACAACTACTACTATAGCTACTACCGCAACTTCTACTCCTACTCCTCCTCCTCCTCCTCCTCCTCCTACTACTACTACCACCCCTACTCCAAAACTTAATGCCCCAATTACTACTACTAATACTACTACTACTCCTGTTACTACTCCTACTCCAAGTCATACTACTACTAGTACTATTACTTCTGCTACTAGCACTATTGTTACTACTACTACTACTCCTACTACAACTGATGCTACTACTACCACTAATCATATTACTCTGACTACAACTGCAACTACTACTATTTTAACTGCTACAACAACAACAACAACAACTACTACTACTACGACATCTACTACTACTACCACTATTACTTTTGTTGTTGCTGCTGTTGCTACTACTACTACTACTACTACTACTACTACAACAACAACTACTACTACAACTACAATAACGGGACCTACTACTACGACCACCAGGACTACGACCGCGGCGGCGGCTCGTACGACGGCGACGACGACTACGACGTACGGACGAACTACGCGAAGAGACTACGACGGACGACGACGACGACGGACGACGACGACGACGACGGACGACGAGCGACGACGACGACTTCCTACGCGACGCACGACTACGACGACGACGGCGACGACTACGATTACTTCATACGAATGACTACGAGGCGACAACACGTCGATCGCCGACGATACATGCTATTGCTACTACTACTACTTTACGTACTACTACGACTACTACTATTACTCCAACTACGTCGACTATTATTGATACTAAGAATGTTACTCCGACTCCTACTACGCTACGCCGCGACACGAGAACAACAACAACAACGACATACACGACGACGACGACGGCTACGACGGAGTAAACGTGACAAAACAAGCACGATCGGCGGACGGCGAGGCGACTACGACGACGACGGCGAGGACCACGCCGCCTACGACGACGACTAGGACCGCAACGCCGGCGACGAGAGGCGACTAAAGGCGACGCCGCCGCCGGACGACGGCGACGACGGCGAAAACAACAACAACACCGAGAACGACGACGACGTCGCTGCGGAGGACCGACTGACGACGGGAGACGAGAACTTACAACAAGCACGACGGTCTGTACGGCGACGGACGACGGTACGACTGACGTACGGACGAGTACCACTCCATACGGGAAATTGGACGACCGGAAGATAAGTCCAACACGCCGTACTGCGGTAGGGGAAGACTACGATAGGAGACTACTACGTGCGAGACTCCTACTCCAGCTCCTACTGCAACTCCTACTACTACTCCTATTCCAACTTTTACTAGTACTACTACTACTACTACTACTACTACTACTACTTATACTAATACTACTAACACTACTACTTCTTCTACTACTACTACTACTACTAATAATAATAATAATACTAATATTACAACTACTACTGCTACTGCTACTAGTACAACAATAACAACTGCTACAACTTCAACCACTACAACTACTACTAATATGAAAATAATAGCTACTACTACTACTACTACTACTGCTACTCCAACTCATACTACTTCTACCACTCCTAGTACTAGTACTACCCCTACTCCAACTACTAATAGTACTACTACTACTACAACAATAGCAACTACTATGACTACTACTTCTACTACTACTAGTACTACAACAACAGCAACTACGACCACTACTACGGCTACTAGTACTATTACTTCTACAACAACAACAATAACAACAACAACTCTTACTACTTCTACAACTAGTACAATTGCTGCTGTTGCTGCTACAACTACAATTGGAACTTCTACTACTAATACGAACACAACAACAACAACTAGTGCTACTCGTACAACTACTCCTACTCGTACACCAACTCCTTCTGCTACTCCTACTACTACTCCTTCTCCTACACCTACTACTACTACTACCACTCCTACTAGCACTACTACTAGTAACAGACATAGTAGTAGTAGTTGTAGTAGTAGCAGTGGTAGTAATAGTAGTAGTAGTAGTGGTAGTAATAGTGGTAGTTGTAGTGATAGCAATAGTAGTAGTAGTGCTAGTTGTCATTGTGGTAATAGAAGTAGTTGTAGGATTTGTAGTGGTAGTTATAGTTATAGTAGTTGTAGTACTAGCTGTAGTAGTGGCAGTGGTGGTAGTAGTGGTTGTAGTAGTAGCTATGGTAGTGAGAGTAGTAGTTGTAGCAGTAATAGTAGTAGCAGCAGTTGCAATAGTGGCAGTAGCAGCAGTAGCAGCAGTAGTAGTAGTAGTATCGATAGTAGTAGTTGTTGTAGTAGCTAGTGTAGCAGTCATAGCAGTAGTTGTAAAATAGCAGTATTGGCAGTAGCAGTAGTAGTAGTGGCAGCAGTAGTAGTAAAATTAGTAGTAGCAATAGTAGTAGTAATCGCAAAAGTAGTAGTAGTAGTAGTAGCACCAATAGGAGTACTAGTTGTAGTTGAAGAAGTTGTAGCAGTACCATTGGTTGTAGTACTCGCTGTAGTAGTAGTAATAGTAGTTGTAGTAGCAGTAGCAGTAGAAGTCAGTAGTTGTAGTAGTAGCAGTAGTAGTGGGAGTAGCAGTAGTAGTGGTAGTAGTAGTCATAGAATCAGTTGCTACAATAGTAGCTTTTGTAGCAGAAGTAGTAGTAGTCCAAGAAGTAGTAGTAGCAGTAGTAGGCATAGTAGTTGTCATTATTTAGCAGTAGTAGTTGTGGTTGTCATAGTAGCCGTCGAAGTATTAGCTATAGTAGCAGCAGAAGTAGCAGTAGTTGTTGTACTAGAAGCAAAAGTAGGACAAGTAATAGTAGTAGTAGTAGTCATAGTTGTAGTAGTAACATTAGTTCTAGCAATAGTAGTGGTATGACTGGCAGTAGTAGTAGTTGCAACAGCAGTAGTTGTTGTTGTTGTTGTTGCAGCAGCCGCAGGGGTATTAGTAGTAGTAGCAGTAACAGTAGTAGTAGCAGCAGCAGCAGCAGTATTAGTAATAGTAGCCAAAGTTGTAGCAGTAGTAGTAGTGGTAGTAGTTGTAGTAGTTGTAATTGTAGTAGTTGTTGTTGTAGTATTAGTTAGGGGTGAGCAAAACCGGTTAACCGGACCGATTTTGCTTATTTGAGAATCGGAACCAGATTTCGGTTCTCAAAAAATTGAGAACTGGAATCGTACTGATTTGGATGAAGAACCGGTTTTCCGATTTCGGTTCTAAACCAGTTATAAACTGGTTCTAAAACCAGTTAATCGGATCTCCGGCGGTGCGACGACTGGCGAGGGCGAGGCGATGTCGCTGTGAGCGCGGGGGCGAGCGCGAAGGCGAGGCGGCATCGCTCTGAGCTCAGGGGTGAGGCCGAGGCCGAGGCGGCGTCGCGCGTTGCTGCGAGCTCGGGGGCGAGGCGAGGGCGAGGCCGAGGCGGCGTCAGCGCATTGCTGCAAGCTCGGGGGCGAGGCGAGGGCAAGGCCGAGGGCGAGGCCGAGGCTGAGGATGAGGGCGAGGCCGGGGTCGAGGCCGAGGCCGGGGTCGAGGCCGAGGCCGAGGGCGAGGGCGAGGGCGAGGCCGAGGCCGAGGCCGAGGAGGCAGCGTCGGTGCATTGCTGCGAGCGCAGGGTCGAGGCGAGGGCGAGGTCGAGGCGAGGGCAGCGTCGCGTTGCTGCGAGCGCAGGGGCGAGGCGAGGGCGAGGCGGCGCAATTAGGGTTAGGGTTGACGTTAGTGTTAGGGTTTTATATATAGAAAGGAAAACTGGTACGATTTCGGTTAACCGGTTGTTCAGAGAATGAATAATCGGAACCGGATCTGGAAAACCGATTCTGTGAAATTTCAGAATCGGAACCTTACCGGTTTGCACTAATAACCGATTTTCAGTACGGTTCTCAACCGGTACGGTTTGGTTAACCGGTTTTCCGATTTTTTTTGCTCACCCTAGTATTAGTAGTAGTAGTAGTCGTCGGAGTAGGAGTTGGAGTAATAATAGTCAGAGTAGTGGTTGTTGCTATAGGATTACTATTGGGTGTAGTAATAGCAGTAGTAGTAGTAGTAGTAGTAGTAGTCATAATTCAAGTACTTGTAGGAACTATTATAGTGCCAAAATTAGTAGTTGTGGTAGTAGTGTTGTAGTAGTGGTAGTAATAGTTGCAGTAGTAGTAGCTGCAGTAGCTGTAGTAGTTGTAGAAGTAGTAGTAGCAGCGTTAGTGGTAGTAGTCTTAGTAGTAGTAGAGGTAGTAATAGTAACATTAGTAGTAGTTGTTGTAGTAGTAGTTGTAGAAGGAGTAGCATCTATAGGTGTAGTAACCGCAGTGGTAGCAGTAGTGGTAGTACTAATTGTAGTAGTAGTGGCAGTAGCAGTAATTATACCAGAAGCAGCAGTAGTTGGGGTATTCAAAGTTGTAGGACCACTAGTAGCTGCAATGGTAGTAGTAGAAGCTGTAGTGGTAGTCATAGTAGTAGTAGTAGTAGAAGTGGTAGTAGGGGTGGTAGTAGTAGGAGGAGGAGGAGGAGGAGGACTAGTAGTCAGAGTAGTAAGAGGTGTAGCATAAGATATAGTAGCAGTAGCAGCCGTGAGAGTGGTTGTCATAGTTGGGTAAGTAGTAGTAGTATTACTAGATGTTATAGTAGTAGTTGTAATAGTGGTAGTTTTAGTAGTTATAGTCATAGCAGTAGTATATGTAGTTGTAGGAGTAGTAGTTGTTATATTTGCTGTAGTACTAGTAGTAGTAGTTGTAATTGCAGTAGCAGTAGTATTAATAATAGTAGTTGTAGTAATTTTAGTAGTAGTAGTAGGAGCGGTAGTAGTAGTACAAGTTGCAAAAGTAATAGTAGTTATTGCAACAGTAGTTCTAGTAATAGCAGTAGTAGTAGTAATACGAGTAGTAGTAATCAGAGTGGTAGTTGTAGTTGTAGTAGCAATAGTTGCAGGGCCTACAGCAACAGTAGTAGCAGTAGTAGTAGTTGTAGCAGCAGTAGTGGTAGTAGTGGTAGTAGTAGTCCAAGTAGTAGCCATAGTAGTAGTAGCAGTTGCAGCAGCTATAGCAGCAGTAGTAGTAGTAGGAGTAGAATCAATAGTCGTAGCAGTAGGAGTAGAAGTAGAAGTAGTACTAGTAGCAACAGCACTTAGAGTAGAAGTAGTAGTAGTAGTAGTTGTAGTAGTAGTAGTAGTAGTAGAAGTAGTAGTAATAGTAGTAGTAGTAGGAGTGGTAGAAGTAGTAGTAGCCTTAGTAGTAGTATTAGGACTAGTAGCAGTATTAGGACTAGTAGTAGTACTAGTGGTAGACGTAGTAATAGTAGTTGTAGTAGGAGTAGTATTAGGAGTGGCAATCGAAGTAGTAGCAGTAGTAGCAGAAATAATAGATGTAGTAGTTGTGGGAGTTGTTGTTGTTGTTGTTGTAGAAATAGCAGTAGTAGGAGTGACAGTTGTAACATTAGCAGCAATAGTAGTAGTAGTGGTAATAGTAATATTAGGAGTACTAGTTGCAGTAATAGTAGCAGTAGTAGTCAAATTAGTGCCAATAGTTGTAGTTGTAATGGTAGAAGTAGTAGTAATCATAGTCCAAAAAGTAGCAGTAGTGGCAATAGTAGTAGAAGCAGTACTAATGGTGGTAGTAGTAGTAGTACTGGTAGAAGTTGTAGTAGTGGTAGCGGTAGTAGTAGCAAAATTTGTAGTAGTAGTGGTAGTATGCGTAGTAGTACAAGTGGTAGTAGTTGTAGTAGGGGTAGTGGTAGCAGTAGAAGTAGTAGTTGTAGTAGCTGAAGTAATAGTAGTAGTAGTAGTAGTAGTAGAAGGAGTTGTTGCAGTAGCAGTAGGAGTAGTTGTTGTTGTAGTAGTAGGAGTAGTAGCAGTAGTAGTAGTAGTAGTAGTACTAAGTGTAGCAGTGGTCGTTGTAGTAGTAGTAGTAGTAGTAACATTAGTAGCAGTAGTAGTTGTTATTGTAGCAATGCTAGTAGCAGTACTAGAAGTGGTAGTAATAGTTGTAGTTGTAGAGTAGTAGCAGTAGTAGTAGGAGGAGGAGGAAGAGGACGTGTAGGAGTAGGAGAAGTAGTAATTGTAGGAATGGGAGCAACAACAGCAACAATAGAAGCAGTAGTTCTAGTAGCAGTAGAAGTAATAGTAGTAGTAATGGTAGCAAAGTATCAGTAGTAATAGTAGTACCAGTAGTAGCGATATCAGTAATAGCCGTAAAAGTAGTATCAGTAGTAATGACTATGGAAGTAGTAGCAATAGGAGTAGTAGTAGTACCAACAGTAACAGTTGTAGTAGCAGTAGCAGTAACAGTAGTAGTAGTACTGGTAGTGGTCGTAGAAGTACTAGTTGTTGTAGTAGTAGTAGGAGTAGTAGTAATAGTTGTTGTAGTAGTAGTAGCAATAGTATTCATAGCAGTAGTAGAAGTAGTAATAGTAGTAGTAGTAGTAGTAGTAGCAGCAGTATGGGTAGTAGTAGCAGAAGCAGTAGCAATAGTAGTAGCAGTAGTTGGAGAAGTAGTAGTAGCAGATGTAGCAATAGTAGCCGTAGTGGTAGTAGTAGTAGCAACAGTCATAGTGGCAGTAGTGGAAGTAGTAGTAGTAGTATCGATCGCTATAGTAGTAGGAGAAGTGGTAGTAGTTGCGGTAGTTGTAATTGTGGTAGTAGCAATAGTAGTAGTAGTTGCAATTATAGTAGAAGTAGCAGTAGTAGTAGTTGTAGTAACAATAGGAGTAGCTGGAGTAATAGTAGTAGTAGTAGTAGTAATAGTAGTAGCAGGAGTAGTAGTGGTAGAAGTAGTAGTAGTAGTCGTCGTCGTAGTAGGGGTAGCAATAGAAGGAGTAGTAGTTATAATAGTAGTAGTAATCATTGCAATAGTAGCTGTTGTAATATAAGTAGTTGTAGTGGTACTAGCCATACTAGTAGTTGGAAAAGTAGTGGTGGAAGTAGTAGTAGTAGCAGCAATTGTAGTAGTGATAGGAGTTGTAGTAGTAGTAGTAGTAATAGTAGTACTTGTAGTAGGAGTATTAGGAGTATTAGTAGAAGTAGTAATAGTAGGCGTAGTAGTTGTAGTGATCATAGTACTAGTAAAAGTAGTAGGTGTAGTACTAGTAAAAGTAGTAGTAGTAGAAGTAGTAGTAGTAGATGTAGTAATAGTAGCAATAGTTGTAGTAGTAGTAGTACTAGTCGTACCAATAGTACTAGTAAAAGTAGTAGCAGTTTTTGTAGTTGTAGTTGCAGTAGTAGTAGCAGTAGCAGTTATTATTGTTCTTGCTGTTGTTGGAGTAGTAGTAGTTGTAGTAGTAGTAGTAGTAGTAGTAGTAGTAGTAGTAGCAGCAATAGTAGTAGAAGTAGTAGTGGTAGTAGTAGTAGAAATAGTAGCAGTCTTAATTGTAGTGTTCGTAGAAGTAGCAGGAGTCATACTAGCAGCTGTAGTAGCAACAATAGTAGTATTAGTAGGAGTAGTTGTAGTCGTAGCTGTAGCAACAATAGCAGTATTAGGAGTAGTAGTAGTAGTAGCCACAATAGCATATGTATTAATGGTAGCAGTAGTAGTAGCAGAAGTAGTAGTAATAATAGTAGTAGTAGCAGCAGCAGAAGTAGTAGTACTCGTAGCAAGAGCAGTAAAAGAAGTTATAGTTGTAGTAACAGTCATAGTAGCATTAGCAGCAGTAGTAGTAGTTTTTCTAGTTGTAGTAGCAGTAGTAGTAATAGTAATAGTAGTAGAAATAGTAGTAGCAGTAGTGGTAGTAGTAGCAAAAGAAGCTGTTGTAGTAGTAGCATTAGTAGTAGCAGTAGTAGTAGCAGTAACAGTAGCAGTAGTAGCTGTAGTAGCAATACTAGTAATAGTAGTAGTTGCAGTATGAGCCGTTGTTGTTGTATCGATAGTAGTAGCAGTAGTAGTATCGGTAGCTATTGTAGTACGAGAAGTATTAGTAGTTGTTGCAGTTTGAATTGTGTTAAGAGGAATAGTAGTAGTAGTAGGAATTGTAGCAAAAGTAGTAGCCGTTGTTATTGTAGTAATAATAGTAGTAGCAAGATTAATAGTAGTAGTAGTAGTAGTAATAGTAGTAGTAGTAGTAGTAGTGGTAGAAGAAGTAGTAGTAGTAGGAGGAGTAGGAGGAGGAGGAGGAGGAGTAGTATCAGCAGCAATTGTAGCAAAAGTAGCAGTAGTTTTAATAATAACAATAGTAGCGGAGTAATAGTAGTCGTAGTTGTAGTGATTAGTTAGTAGTGCAGGCGTCGTACTAGAAGTGTAGTGGTTAGAGTAGTTGTAGTAGCAAGAAAGAAGCTAGCCTAGAAGCAGCAGCAGCCAGCAACAGCCCCAGCAGCACGCAGCAGCAACAGCTAGCAGCAGCAGCCTACGCCAGCCTAGCCGACAGCAGCAAGTAGTACAAAGTAGTAGTAGTATTAGTAGTAGTTAGTAGTAGTAGTACGTGGTAGCAATCAACCCATAGCGCGTTAGGAGAAAGTCGGCGGTCGTAGTAGTAGTAGGAGTCGTAGTTTAAATAGTAGTTTTAGTAATTCGTTTTTTTGTAATAGTAGTAGTGTAACATACGGCGTTGTAGTGGTCTTAGTCGTACTATAGTTGCCAAAGTAGTTGGGGAAGTCGTAGTCGTAAGTTGTAGTACTAGTAATCGCAGTAGGGGTTGTTAGTACAGTACAGAGTAGTTAATTGTAGTTGGAATATTAGGAGTACTATGTAGAAGTAGTTAATAGTAAGGTGTAGTAGTCGTGCAGAGTGCTAGTAGTAGTAGTAGAATGTAGTAGGTTGTGTAGTAGTAATTGTAGAGTAAAGTAGTCAATCGTTAGTAGAAGTAATAGTAGTAGATGTAGTGATAGTAGGAAAAGTAGTAGTAGTAGTACTAGTCGTACTAGTAGTACTAGTAAAAGTAGTAGTAGTTGTTGAAGTTGTAGTCGCTGTAGTAGTAGCAAAAGTAGTAGTAGTAGTAGTGGCAGTAGCAGTTATTATCGTTGTTGTTGTTGTTGGAGTAGTAGTTGTGGTTGTAGTAGTAGTAGTAGCAATAGTAGTAATAGTAGTCGTAGTAGTAGTAGAAGTAGTTGTAATAGTAGTAGTAGTAGAAGCAATAGTAGTAATAGCAGTAGCAGAAGCTATAGCAGTATTAGTTGTAGTGTTTTTAGAAGTAATAGGAGTCACACTAGCAGTTGCAGCAACAGCAGCAGTAGCATTGGTTGTAGCAGTAGTAGTGGTAGTTGTAGTAACAATAGCAGTATTTGGAGTAGTTGCAGTAGTAGCAGCAATTGCATTTGTATTAACAGTAGCAGTAGTAGTAGCAAAAGTAGTAGTAATAATAGTAGTAGTTGTTGTAGTAGTAGTAATAGTAGTACTCGTAGCAAGAGTAGTAAAAGTAGTTATAGTAGTCTTAATAGTCATAGTAGCATTAGCAGCAGCAGTAGTAGTTTTTCTAGTTGTAGTAGTAGTAGTGGTAGTAGTAGTAGTTGTAGTAGTAGCAGAAGAAGTTGCTGTTGTAGTAGCATTAGTAGTAGCAGCAGTAGTAGCAGTAGTAGAACTAGTAGTATAGTAGTAGTAGTAGCAGTATGAGTAGTTGTTGTAGTTGTAAAAGTAGTAGTAGTTGTTATTGTAGTAGTAGTAGTAGTAGCAGCAATAGTAGTAATAGTCGTATTAGTAATAGTAGTAGTAGCAGAAGTAGTACTTGCAGTAGTAGTAGTAGTAGTGGTATTAGTAATAGTAATAGTTATAGTAGCAGTTGCAGTAGTAGTAGTAGTAGTTTCACTAGTAGTTGTAGTAGTCATAGTAGTGGTAGTATTAATCATAGTAGTAGCAGGAGTAGTAGCAGCTATAGTTGTATTAGTAGTAGTAGCAGTAGTACTAGTAGTAGTAGTAGTAGTGGTTGCTGTTGTTGTAGTAATTGTAGCAGGAGTAGTAGTATTGGTAGCAGTAGTAGTAGACATAGTAGTGGTAGTAGGAGTAGTAGGTGTAGTAGTAGAAGTAGTAGTGGTTGCAGTAGTAGTAGTAGTAGTTGCCATAGTGGCAGTAGTAGCAGTAGTATTTGTTGTAATAGTCATAGTATTAGTAGTTGCCAGAGTATTAGTAGTATTATTTGTTGTAGTAGTAGTAGCAATATTTGTAGTAGTTGTTGTAGTAGTAATAATATTAGCAATCGTAGTAATAGAAGTAGTAGCAGTTCAAGTAGTAGTAAATGTATTAGTAGAGGTAGCAGTAGTAGTAGTAGCAATAGTAGATGTAGCAATAGTAGTAGTAGTAGCTGTAGCAGTAGTTGCAGCAGTAGCAATTGTTGTTGTGATAGTAGTAACTGTAGTATTAGTAGTAGTGGTAGTAGAAGTAGTAGCGTAGTAGTAGGAGTAGTAGTAGTAGCAGTATTAGTAGTTGTCGCAGGAGAATTTATATTATTTGTAATAGTAGTTGGAGTAGTAGTAGTGGCAATAGGAATAGTAGTAGTAGTCGTAGGAGTAGTAGTAGTTTTCATAGTAGTAATAGTTGTAGTCGGAGTAGTAGGAATAGATGTGGTAGTTGCAGAGCAGTCATTATTCTAGTAATAGTAGTTTTAGCAGCAATAGCAGCAGCAGTAGTAGTAGTAGCAGTAGCAGTAGTACTACAAGAAGTAGTAGCAGAAATAGCTGTATTAGTTGTAGTAAGAGTAGTAGTAGTAGGAGTAGTGGTTGTCGCAGTAGTAGTTGCAGTCGTAGTAACAGTAGTAGTAGAAGTAGTAGTAGTGGTAGTGCAAGGAGTAGCAGTTGTGGCAGTATTAGTTGTAGTAGTCGTTGTAGTAGTAGTTGTTGTAATTGTGGCAGCAGCAGTAGCCGTTTTACGAGTAGAAGTAGCCAAAGAAGTTTTCATTATCGTAGTAGTAGTAGTAGTAGTAGTAGTAGTAGTAGTGATACTCGTAGTGGTATTAGTAGTAGTAGCAACAGTAGTAGTAGTCGTTGTAATAGTTGCAATAGTAGTTGTAATAGTAGTAGTAGTTGTAGTAGTAGTACTACTACTAGTAGTAGTAGTAGTACTAGTAGTAGTAGTAATAGGAGGAGGAGGAGGAGAAGTAGTAGTAGCAGTAGTAGTAGTAGTACTAGTAGTAGTAGTAGTAGAAGGAGGAGGGGGAAGAGAAATAGTAGTAGTAGTAGTAGTAGTAGCAGCAGCAGCAGCAGCAGCAGTAGTAGCAGCAGTAGTAGTACTAGTAGTAGTAGCAGTTGTAGCTGTATTAGTTGTAGTAGTTGGAGTAGTGGTTGTTGTAGTAGGAGTAGTAGTAGTGGTAGTTATAGTTGTAGTAGTAGTGATAGTCGTGGTAGTAGTAGTTGTACAAGTAATAGTAGTACTTGTTGTTGTTGTAGTAGTTGTAGTACTAGTAGTAGTAGTAATAATAATAATAAAAGTAGTTGCAGTAGTAATTGTAGTAGTAGTAGTAGAGGTAGTAGTAATAAATGTAGTTTAGTAGTATCAGTTGTAATAGTAGTAGCAGTACAAGCCATAGTACAAGTTGTAGTTGTAGTAATTGGAGTGGTAGTTGTTGTTGTAGCAACAATAGTAATCTTAGTAGTAGTAATAGTAGTAGTTATCATAGTAGTAGTTGTAGTAGTAGAAGCGATAGTAGCGGTTGCAGTAGTACTAGTAGTAGTATTAGTAGTAGTTGTAGGAGTAGTAGTACTAGTAGCATAGAAGTAGTTGTAGTAGTAGGAGTAGTCGTAGCACTAGTAGTTGTAGTAGTTGTTGTAGTTGTAGTAGTTGTAGTAGTAGTAGTAGTTGTCGTAATAGAAGTAGTTGTAGTAGTAGTTGTAGTAGTAGTAGTAGTAGTTGTTGTTGTTGTAATACTAGTTATCGTTGGAGTAGTAGTAGTACTAGTAGTCGTTATTGTTATAGTAGTGTTTCAGCAGTTGCTGCAGTAGTAATATTAGCAGAGGTAGCAATAGTAGTTGTAGTAGTAGTAGTAGCAAAGGTAGGAGTAGAAGTAGTAATAGTGGTAATAGTAGTAGTTGTAATTGTAGTAATAGTCTCAAAAGAAGTAGCACTCGGAAAAGAAGTAGTTGTAGTAGTAGCAGCAATAGTAGTAGTCGTAGTAGCAATAGTAGCAGTAGATATAATATTAGTAGCAGTATTAGTAGTAGTAGTGGTAGCAGTTGCAGCTGTGTAAGTAATAGCAGTAGTAGCAATAGTAGCAGTAGTAGTTGTTGCCGCAATAGTAGCAGTAGCAGCAGCAGTTTGTGTAGAACTAGTAGTAGTTAAAGCAGCAGCTACAATATTAGTAGTAGTTCAAGCAGCAGTAGCAGCGGTAGTATTAGTAGTCATAGTAGCAATAGTAGTAGTTGTTTGAGCAGTAGTAGTAGCATCGATTGCTGCAGCAGTAGTAGCAATAGTAGTAGTTGTTGCAGTAGTAGCAGTAGTAGTACTAGAAGTAGTTGTAGCAGTAGTAGTAGAAGTAGTAGTTGTAGCAGTGGTAGTAGTAGCAATAGTAGCAGTTGTTGTAGTAGTTGTAGTTGTTAGAAAAGTAGCAATAGTATTAGTTGTTGTAGTAGTTGTAGTTATCGTAGTTGTATTAGTAATATTAGTGGTAGTAGTGGTTGTTGTAGCAGAAGTAGCGGAAGTAGTAATAATAGTAGTTGTAGAAGCAGTAGCAGTATAGTTATAGTAGTAGTAGCAGTACCAGTGGTAGAAGTAGTAGAAGATGTAGTTGTAGTAGTAGTAGTTGAAGTAGCAATAGCAGCAACGGCAGCAGCAGCAACAATAGTAGTAGTAGTAGTTGTAGTAGTAGTGGTATTAGAAATTGCAATAGTAGTAGTAGTAGTATTAATAGCCGTAGTAATAATAGTAATAGTAGTACAAACAGCAACAGCAGCAGTAGCAGCAGCATAAGTAGTAGTAGTCAAAGTCGTAGCAGCAATAGTAGTAGTAGTAGCTGTAGCCTTAGTAGTAGTAGCAGCAGCAATAGTAGTAGTAGTAGCAGTAGGAGCAGCAACAGCAATAGAAGTAGCTGAAGTTGCTATAGCAGGAGCAGCAGCAGCATAAGTAGTAGTAGTAGTACTAGTAGAACTTTTAATAATGCAGCAACAGTAGTAGTGATAGTTGTACCAGTAGCAGCAATAGTAGTAATAGCAGTAGCCGAAGGTATAGTAGCAGCTGTAGTAGTATTAGTAGAAGTATTAGGAGTCATATTAGTAGCAGCAGCAGTAGCAGTAGTATTAGTTGCAGTCGTAATAGTAGTTGCTATATAGAAACAGCAGTAGTAGTTATAGTAGTAATAGTAGTAGCAGTAGCATTATTAGCAATAGCAGCAGTAGTAGCAGTAGTAGTAATAGTACTAACAGCAGTAGTAGTAACAGTACTAGTAGTAGTGGTAGTAGTAATTGTAGTTATACTTGCAGCGGCAGGAATAGTAGTAGTAGTATTGCTAGTGGTGGTGGTAGTAGTAGTAGTAGAAGAAGTAGAAGAAGTTGTGGTAGTAGTGGCAGTAGTAGTAATAGTAGTAGCAGTAGTAGTAGTAGTAGTAATAGCAATAGTAGTAGTAATAGTAGTAGTAGTAGTAGTTGCATTCGTAACATTAGTAGTGCTAGTAGTAGTTGTAGTAGTAACCGCAGTGGTAGTCGTAGTTGTAACCGCAGTAGTAGTAGTAGTAGTAGCAGGAATAGTAGTAGTTGTAGTAGTTGCCTCAATAGCAGTAGTAGTAGTAAGAGGAATCCTAGTAGTTCTACAAGCAATAGTAGTAGTAGTAGTAGTAGAAGTAGTAGTAGAAGAAGTAGCAGTAGTAGTAGTAGTAGAGGTAACCGTAGTAGTAGCAGTAGTAGTAGTAGTGGTACATGTTGTAGTAGTAGTAGCAGCAGTAGTAGTAGTAGGAGGAGGAGGAGGAGGAGGAGTAGTAGTAGCAGCAGTAGTAGTAATAGAAATAATAGAAGCAGTATAGCTGTAGTAGGAGTAGGAGTAGCAGTAGCAGCAGCAGCTGCAATAGTAGTAGCAGCAGTAGACTAGTAGCCGTAGGAGTAAGAGCAGCAGCAATTGTAGCAATAGTAGAAGAAGTAGCAGCTGTAGAAGTAGTAGTAGACGTAGTAGTAGTAGTAGTAGTAATAGTAGTAGTAGAAGTAGTGGTAGCAGTAGCAGTATTCGTAGTACCGGTGGTCATAGGATAGGTAGTAGTAGTAGTGGTACTAGTAGCAGAAGAATTAGGAGAAGTAGTGGCAATAGTAGTTGTAGTTGTAGGAGTAATAGTTGTAAATGAAGTAGTAGTAGTACAGTAGTACTGATAGTAGTAGTAGTAGTAGTAGTAGTAGTAGCAGTGGTAGTAGTAGTAATAGCAGACGCAGCTTTAGTAGCTGCAGCAGCAGTAGCAATAGCAGTAGTAGCTGTCGCAGTAGTAGTGGTTTTAGTAATAGTAATAGTTGTAGTAGCAATCATAGTATTACTCGTAGAGGTAGTTGTCGTAGTCGCATTTGTAGTACTAGTAGTTTCTATCGTAGCAGTACCAATAGTAGTGGAAGTAGTAATCATAGCAGTTGCATAAGCAGGAGGAGGAGTAGTGGTAGCGGTCATAGTAGTTGTAGTACTTGTAGTAGTAGTAGTAGTAGTAGTAGTAGTAGTAGTAGTAGTAGAAGTAGTAGTAATAGTAGTAGTAGTAGTAGTAGTAGTAGTAGTAGTAGTAGTAGTAGCAGTATTGGTAGAAGTAGTAGTAGCAGTATTAGTAGTAGAAGCAGTAGTAGTAGTAGCAACAGTAGTAGTAGTCATAGTAGTAGTAGAAGTAGCAGTCGCTGTGGAAGTTGCATTTGTAAAAGTCATAGTAGTAGTAGTAGCAAGAGTAGTAGTAGTAGTAGTAGTAGTAGAAGAAGTAGAAATAGAAGCAGAAGTAATAGCAGTAGCAGTAGCGGTAGTAGTACGCGTTATAACAGTAGTAGTTATAGAAATAGTAGCAGTAGTAGTAGCAGCAGCAGCAGTAATTGTGGTAGTAGTAGTAGTGCTAGTAGTTGTAGCAGCAAGTGCAGCAGTAGTTGTAGCAATAGTAGAAGTAGTACTAGCAGTTGTAGCAGTAGTAGAAGTTGCACTAGCAGTAGCTGTAGTCGTTGTATTAGTGTTAATAGGAGAGGCAGTAGTAGTGGTACTAGTACTCGTAGGAGTAGGAGAGGTAGTGGCAATAGTAGTTAAAGTAGTAGGAGTAATAGCAGTAGCAGTAGTAGTGGTAGTGGTAGTAGGAGTTGTAGTAGTAGCTGTGGTAGTAGTAGTAGTAATAGTAGCAGCATTAGTAGTAGAAGTAGCAGCAGCAGTAGTACCAGTAGTAGTTGTTTTAATAATAGAAAAAGTTGTAGTAGCTGTAGCAGTAATAGTAGGAGGAATAGTAGTTGTTGTAGTAGTACTAGTAGTAGAAGTAGTAGTCGTACTAGTAGTAGTAGTAATAGTAGTATTAGTAGCAGTAGTGGTAGTGGTAGTAGTAGAATAGCCGTAGTAGTAGTTGTTGTTGTTGTTGTTGTTGTAGTAGTAGTAGTAATAGTTGCAATAGTAGGAGTAGTAGTAGTAGTAGTGGTAGTAGAAGTGGCAATAGTAGTTGTAATAGTCATAGTAGTAGTAGTAGCTGGAGTAGTAGTAGTAGTGGTAGTAGTAGTGGTTGTTGTTGTTGTAGCAGTATTAGTAGCTGCAGTAGCAATAGTAGTAGAAGTAGTAGTCATAGTATTAGTAGTAGCTTTATTTGTAGTACCAATACTAGTAGTAATAGAAGTACAAGTAGTCGTAGTTGTTGTAGTAGTAGTAGTAGTAGTAGTGATATTGATGGTAGTAGGAGTAACAGTAGTATTAGTTGGCATGGTAATACAGATAGTAGAGATAGTAGTTGGAGTAGTAGTAGTAGCAGTATTAGAAGTTGTAGTAGGAGTAATAGTAGTAGTCGCTGTAGTACTTCTAGCAATGGTTGTAGTAGTACTAGTGATAGTCGAAGTTGTAGTAGTAGTGGTAGTAGCTGTAGTACTAGTAAAAGTAGCAGTTGTAGTAGTAGTAATTCTATTAGTGGCAGCAGCAGTAGTTGTAGTACTAGCAGTAGTAGGAGCAGTAGTAATAATAGTAGCAGTATGAGTTGTTAAACAGGCAGTAGTAGAAGTAGCATAAGTAATAGTAGTAGTAGTAGGAGTAGTAGTTGTTGTAGTAGTAGTAATAGTAATAGTAATCATAGTATTAGTAGTAGTAGTTGCAAGAGTAGTAGTAATAGCAGCAGTTGTAGTAGTAGTTGTAGTAACAGCAGCAGCAGCAGCAGCAGTAGTAGTAGTAGTAGTAGTGTTTGTAGTAGTGGTAGTAGCAGCAGCAGCAACAACTAAGCAGCAACAGTTGTTGCAGTAATAGTAGCGGTAGTTGCCGCAACTGTATTTGTAGTAGCACAGGTAGTAGCGACAACTGGAGAAGAAGTAGTAGTGTTGTAGTAGTACTAGTAGTCACGGTAGAAGTAGTTGTAGTAGCAGAAATAGCAGTACTAGTAGTAGTTATTATAGTTGTGGTTGTGGTAGTAGTAGAAGTAGTAGTAGTTGTAGTAATAGCTGTCGCAGTAGTAGTAGCATTAGTTGTGGCAGAAATAGTAGCAATAGTTATAGCAACAGAATCAATAGTAGCAGTTGTAGTAGTAGTAGTTGTTGTTGTTGGAGTAGTAATTGGAGTTGGTGTAGTAGCCGAAGTAGTAGTTGTAGTTAGGGGTGTGCATTCGGTTAAAACCGAACCGAACCGAATCGAACTGGCCGAACCGAAATTTCCGAAATTTTCAAAAACCAAAACCGAACCGAACCGAACCGAAATATTTCGGTTCGGTTCGGTTCGGTTATAACCGAATTACAAACCAAATTTAAAACCTGACTCTTACCCCAACCCTAACCCTGATTGCGCCGCCTCGCCCTAGCCTTCGCCCTCGCCTCGACCCCTCGCTCGCAGCAAAGCGCCGCCGCCGCCGCCTCGGCCTCGCCCTCGCCCTCGCCCTCGCCTCGCCTCCGAGGTCGCAGCAACGCGCCGACGCCGCCTCGGCCTCGCCCTCGCCCCGGAGCACGCAGCAACGCTGCCTCGCCCTCGCCCTCACCCTCGGCCCCGCCCCCGAGCACGCAGCGGCGCCGCCTTGCCTTCACGCTCGCCCCCGAGCTCGCAGCAACGCCACCTTGCCCTCGCCCTCGCCCTCGCCCTCACCCTCGCCCTCGTCGGTCGTCGCGACGCCGGAGTTCT
>RXID01022514.1:0-12301 GCA_005019695.1 Trichopus zeylanicus subsp. travancoricus
CTATTTCCACTACTACTCCTCATCCTCCTCCTACTACTACTAGTACTACTACTACTGCTACTACTACTACTACTACTAATACTACCTCTGTTGTTGCCGCTGCTGCTACTAATACTACACTACTGCTACAGCAACTACTACTAGAACTGCAACTAGTCGAACAACTATTGCTATTACTAATACCAATATTATTACAACAACTACAATAACTACTACTAGTACAATAATTCCTTTTGCGACTACTACTATAACTCCTACTGCTATTACTATTGCTACAACTACTAGTACTCTTACTGCTACTACTAATACTACAACTACTACTAATACTACTACTTCTACTACTATAGCTCCTACAACTACTACTACTACCACTTCTACTACTCCTCCTAGTATTACTACTGCAACTACCACTGCTACTGGGACTACTGCTGCTACTACTCCAACTCCTACTCGTACTATTACTTATACTTCTACTTCTGCTACTACAACTTCTATAATAATAACTACTACTACTACAACCACAGCTGCTACTTCTGATACTCCTAATACTAATGCTACTACTGCTTCTTCTACTACTACGGTGGCTACTTTTGTTGCCTTTAGTACATAGCGACTACTACTGCTGCTACTACTTCTAAAGCTACCACAGCTGTTTCTACTACTACTACGACGACAACAACACCTACTACTATTACTATTACTACTGCTGCTACTACTACTATAACAACTACTACTGCCAGTACTATTGCTGTTAGTACTACTATTGCTACTAATAGTATGACCACTACCACTTCTACTACAGCTACTACTACCAATACTACTACTACCACTACTTTTGCTACTATTGCAACTACTACTACTACTACTATTATTACTACTACTAATACTACTGCTACTACTACAACAACAACAACAACTGCTACTACTACTACAAGTACTACTACTACTACTATAATTTCTATTGCTACCACTACTATTTTTGCTACTACAACTACTGCAGCTGCGACTTCTAGTATGACTACTACTATAACTAGTATTACTTCAAGTGCTAATGCTAGACCTACAAATACTACTATGAGTGCTTTAAATACAACTTCTCCTTTTACTTCTACAGCTACTGGTACTACCACTACTACTGCTTCTAGTACTACTACTACTGCTACTGATACTAGTACTTCTTCTCCGACTACTACTACTTCTGCAACTACTACTGCTACTAGTACAACCTCTACAAATACTACAATAACTACTACAACTCCTACTACAACTACAACTACTCCTCTACTACTACTACAACTACTACCGCTGCTACTACTCCCACTAGTACTACTGCTAGTACCTCAGCTACTACTACTAATCCTACTTCAACTACTACTACTAATACTATTGCCACTACTGCTACTACTAGTACGACAGCTACTACCGCTACTACTACTCCCACGAGTACTACTACTAATCCTACTTCAACTACTACTACTCATACTATTATCATGACTGCTGCTACTACTACCATTGTGGCTGCTATGACTTTAATTACTACAACTTCTACTGCTACTGTTGCTACTGCTACTACTGCTGCTACTACCACGATAGCTACTACTTCTAGTACTACTAGTACTACTACTATTACTACTACTACTACAGCTACCACTACTTCTACTACTACTATTGCTACTGCTACAACTACTACTTATCCTATGACTACTACTTCTGGCACTAGTATTGCTACTACTAATACTACTATTACTGCTACTAATGCTACTGCTACAACGACTAACGGTTAATCTACTACTACTGCTACTACTACTACTACTACGACTACTACGCTTGTACTACTACTCCTGCTACCTCTACAACTACTACTACTATAGTTGCCACTACTAAAACAACTGCTACGAAAACTATGATTACCACAACAACAACAACAACAACTACTACCACTACTACAACTACTATTGCTACAACTACAATAACTCCGATGGTTGCCGCTACTAATATTACCACAGCGACTGCTACTCCTTCTGCTACTACTACTACATCTTCTACTTCAATTACTAATCCAACTACTACTGCTGCTAGTACTACTGCTACACCTACTAAACCTACTGCCACCACTACTGCTCCAGCCGCTACTACTGCTACTACTTCTGCTACTACTACTACATCTCCTACTACAATTACTAATCCAACTACTACTAGTACTAGTACTACTGCTAGTCCTACTAAAACTACTTCTGCTACTACTGCTACACCGACTACTACTGCTACTACAACAACTACTACTACTACTATTTTAGCTACTACTAGTGCTACTACAACTATTGCTACTGCTGTTGCTGCTATTACCATTGCAACTACAACTATTATTACTTCTGCTACTACTGCTACCACTACTGCTACAATAACTACTATACATATTGCTAATATTACTACTATAGCTGCTACTACTAACTACTACTGGACTGCTTCTGCTGCGAGTAATACTACTATTCGACGACTACTACTACTACCACTACTACTGCTACTGCTACTATTGCTGCTACTACTACTACTACTACGGCAACTACTACTGCTTCTACTGCTATTACTGCTGCTCCTACTACAACAACTACTACTACTAGTAATACTACTATGACTACTACTACAACTACAGCTTCTACTGCAACTACAACTGCAAATTGGTATACTACTACTACGGCTACTAAGGCTGCTACAATTACAATAACAACAACAACTACTACAACTACTTCTGCTACTACTTCTACTACTACTTTTGCTACTACTGCTACTACTGCTACTACTACTACTATTACTTCTCCTACTACTTTAGCAACTACTGCTACTACTTCTACTACTACTTCTACTGCTACTATTACTAATTCGACTGCTACTACTACAACATCTACTACTACTACTACTACTACATCTACTACTTCTACTATTGCTACTACTACTACTACTACTACTAGTATGACTACTACTACTACTACTACATCTATTTCTAGTGCTACTACCGCTAATTCTGCAACTATAACTACTGCTACTAGGACTACAACTGCTACTACTACTACTACTACCACTACTACTACTTGTACTACTACTAGTACTACTCTAACGTCTAATACAACTACTACGGCTACTACCACTACTGCTATAGTTGCTACTACTACATCTCCTACTACTACTAATTCTGCTACTACTACTACTGCAATGCCTACTACGGCTAAAACTACTACTACGACTACTACTACAAACCCTATCACCACAACTACAAGTACAACTACTTTTGCTACTACTACTACAACTACTACCATTGCTACTACTATGACTCCTACTTCTACGACTACTACTAATACTACTACCAGTACTGCTACTACTACTGCTGCTGCTACTGCTACTGCTACAACAGCAACTAGTGTTGCTGCTAGTGCGACTAATGCAGCTACTACTACTAATACTACTAATACTGCTTTAACTACTATTACTACTTCTCCCTGCTACTACTACTTCTACTACTTTCATTGCTACTGCTTTTGCTACTACAGCTACTGCTGCTACAGCTACTACTACTAATAATTCAACAGCAACTATTAGTACCAATACTCATACTACTACTGCTACTACTGCCGCTACTACTACTGCTGCTGCTACTACTTCTAAAGCTACCATAGCTGTTTCTACTACTACTACTACTACAACACCACCTAATACTATTACTATTATTACTGCTATTACTACTACTCTAACAACTAATATACCAATACTATTATTGTTAGTACTACTATTGTTACTAATACTACGACCACTACCACTTCTACTACTACTACTACTACTAATACTACTACTACCACTAATTTTGCTACTATTGCAACTACTACCACTACTACTATTACTAATACTAATACTACTAGTACTACAACAACAACAACAACTACTACTACTACTACAAGTACTACTACTACTATAATTTCTATTGCTACCACTACTATTTTTCCTAGGACAACTACTCCAGCTGTGACTTCTACTGTGATTACTACTATAAGTCGTACTACTTCTAGTGCTAATGCTAGACCTACAAATACTACTATGAGTGCTTCAAATACAACTACTCCTTTTACTACTGCTGCTACTACTACTACCAATACTACTGCTTCTAGTACTACTACTACTGCTACTGATACTATTACTTTTTCTCCTACTACTACTACTTCTGCTACTACTACTGTTACCACTACAACCTCTACAAATACTACAACAACTACTGCAACTCCTACTACGACAATAACTACTCCTGTTACTACTACTACAACTACAATCGCTACTACTACTCCCACTAGCACTACTGCTACTACCTCGCTACTATTACTAATCCTACTTCAACTACCACTACTAATACTATTGCCACTATTGCTACTACTACTACGACAACTACTACCGCTACTATGACTCCCACTAGTACTACTGCTACTGCCTCAGCTACTATAATTAATCCTACTTCAACTACTACTACTAATACTATTGTCACGACTGCTGCTACTACTACCACTATAGCTACTACTACTAGCACTACTACTATTACCACTACTACTACAACTACCACTACTTCTACTACTACTATTGCTACTAGTACAACTACTACTTATCCTATGACTACTACTTCTGGCACTAGTATTGCTACTACTAATACTGCTATTACTGCTACTAATGCTGTTACTACAACGACTGACGGTTAATCTACAACTACTGCTACTACTAATACTACGACTACTACGCTAGTACTACTACTCCTGCTACCTCTACAACCACTACTACTATAGCTGCTACTACTAAAACAATTGCTATGAAAACTATGATTACCACAATAGCAACTACTACTACTGCTACTACCACTACTACAACTACTATTGCTGCAACTACTATAACTATGGCAGCCACTACTACTGATATTACCACTGCGGCTGCTACTACTTCTGCTACTACTACTATATCTCCTACTACAATTACTAATCCAACTACTACTACTAAAACTACTACAGCTACTACTACTACAGCCGCTACTACTACAACAACAACAACTACTACTACTACTAGTGCTACTACTAGTGCTACTACAACTATTGCTACTGCTGCTGCTGCTATTACTACTGCAACTACTACTATTGTTGCTACAATAACTACAATACATGTTGCTACTATTACTACTATTGCTACTACTATGACTAATGCTTCTAGTACTACTACAACTTCTACTACTACTACTATCGCTATTACTGCTATAGCTACTAATGCTGCTACTACTGCAACTACTACTACAACTACCACGGTTTCTACTGCTAGTACTGCTAGTACTAGTACTACTACTATGACAACTACTACAACTACAGCTTCTACTACAACTACAACTACAAATTCGTCTACTGCTACTACGGCTACTAAGATCGCTACAATTACAATAACAACAACTACTACAGCTGCTTCTGCTACTATTGCTACTACTACTGCTACTACTACTACCACTATTACTTTTCCTACGTCTTCTGCTAGTACTGCTACTACTTCTACTACTACTAATACTAATTCTACTATTACTGCTGCTACATCTACTACTACTACTACAACTACAACATCTACTACTTCTACTATTACTACTACTACTACTACTACAACTACTACTACTACTACTACTACATCTATTTCCAGTGCTACTACTACAAATTCTGCAACTACAACTACTGCTACTTGGACTACAACTACTATTACTACTACTACAACCAATACTACTACTTGTACTACAAGTACTACTACTCTAACGTCTAATACAACTACTACAGCTACTACCACTACTGCTACAGCTGCTACTACTACATCTCCTACTACCACTAATTCTGCTACTACTACTGCAATGCTACTACAGCTATAACTACTACTGCGACTACTACTACAATCCTTGCCACGACTAGTACAAGTACAACTACTTCTGCTACTACTATTACTACTACCACAGTTACTACTATGACTCCTACTTCTACGACTACTACTAATACTACTACCACTACTGCTACTACTGCTACTACTACTACTACTACTACTACTATAACTACTACTGCTATCGCTACTATTGCTACTGCTATAGCAATAACTAGTACTGCTACTAGTGCGACTAATGCAACTGCTACTACTACTACTACTACTACTAATACTACTATAACTACTATTACAACCTCTCCCCGCTACTACTACTACTTCTACTACTTTCATTGCTACTACTTTTGCTACTACTGCTACTGCTGCTACTGCTACTACTACTACTAATTCAATAGCAACTATTGGTACCATTACTCCTACTGCTTCTACTACCAATGTTGCTACTACTACTACTTCTACTCCTGCAACTACAACAACAACTACTACAGCAACTGTTGCTACTACTACCACTCCTTCTACAACTATTGCTGCTACAACTATCGGTGTGGTATCTACTGCTACTACAGCTTCTACGACTGCTACTATTGCTTCTACTACAATAACTACTACTACTGCTACTACTATAACTAATTCTGCTGTGACTTCGACTACACCTACTATTACAACTGCTGGTACTACAATTATTGCTACTACTACTACTGATGATGCTGCTACTACTACTATTGATGCTACCACTACTACTGCTACTACTGCTACTACTAATGCTTCAACTACTACTATAGTAATTATTACTACTACTACTACAAGTACTACTACTGCAACGGCTACTAATACTACAACTGCTACTCCTACTAATATTACTGCTGCCACTACTACCATTGCTACAACTTGTATCACAACAACTACTACTCCAACAACTACTACTAATGCTGTTGCTACTTCTACTATTGTTACTTCTACTATAACAACCACTATTATGACTACTTCTGCTAGGACTACTACTTCTACTACTACTATTGGTACTACTACTACTACAACAACTACTACTATAGCTACAACTGCTACTGCTACTACAACAACAACCACTACTGCTGCTAATACTACTACTACTACTACTATAACTACTACTACCACTACTACTACTACTACTATAAGTAGTACTACTACTGTAACTACTACTACTACTATAACTACTACTTCTACTTCTAAGACTGCTGCTACTGCTACTACTACTATAGCTACTGCAACAACTACTACTACTATTACTACTGCTATTACTGCTCCTATCGCTACTAGTAATACTACTACCGCTATTACTGTTACAATTACTACAACTACAACTACGATTGCTACTACTAATACTACAACTTCTCCTACTACAAGTACTACTAATACTACTGCTGCTACTGCTGCAGCTGATGATGCTGCTAATATTGCTACTACTATTGCTGCTACTGCTTCTGGTGCTTCCACTACCACTACTACTGCTACTACTACTACTACTCCTACTACTACTACAATTGTAACTGTTACTAATGTTGCCATTACATCTACTGCTACTACCACTACTTCTCCTACTACTTCTACTGTTGTAACTACTATTGCTTCTGCTGCTATTGCTACCACTCCTACTTCTACTGCTACAACTATTGCTACTACTACTACTACTTCTCCTACTTCTCCTACTGCTGCTACTACGACAGCTACTACTACTATTGCTACTACTTTAGCTAATACTGTGGCTACAACTCCTGCCACTACTACCCTGACTACTAAAACTACTACAACTACTTCTACTCCTACTAGTTCGGCTATTGCTTCTTCGACTACTACTACGATTGCTGCTACTACAACTTCTACTAATACCGCTCCAACTACTACTACTACTGCTACTAGAACTCCCACTGTTACTAATACTATGATAATAACTACTATTGCTCCTACTATGACTACTACTACCACAACTACTGCAGCTCCTGCTACTACTACTACTACTATTTTAACTGGTACTATTGATACTCCAACTACTACAACTGTTGTTACTCCTACTACTACAACTACTACTTCTACTGCTACTACTCCAACTGCTACTGCTAGTTCTACTTCGGCTACCACTATGACTTTTGCTACTACATCTACTACTACTACGAATACTGTGACTACTGCAACTACTACAAGTACTACTTTCGCTACTACTTCCGCTACTAATGCTGCTTCTACAATTATTGTGACTTCTACTGGTACTGCTACAACTATAATTGTTGCAACTTGTGCTGTAACTGTAACTTCTACAACAAGTATAACTACTACTACTTCTATTTTAACTACAGCTAGTGCTTCTACTACTACTTCTACTACTACTACCACTACTACTACTACTGCTACTACCACTACTGCTACTACTACTACTACTTATGCTGCTACTGCTACTACTACTACCACTACTACTACTATAGATGCCACTATTACTGCTTTAGCTACAACTACAACTTCTGCTACTTCTACTACTTCTTCTACAATTGCTGCTGCTTCTACTACTACTACTACTTCTGCTGCTACTACTACTGCTGCTACTACTGCAACTACTTCTCATACTACTACTAGTTTTGCTTCTACAACTACTGCTACTGGTGCTACTACGGCTACAACTACTATTGCAACTACTACTACAACTACAACTGCCACTACTACTACTACTACTAGTACTACTTCTGCAACTACTGAAACTACTGTTACAACTGCTACTACTACTACTACTACTAGTACTATTGCCACTATTGCTACTACTGCTGCTACTACTGCTCCTACTACTACTACTACTATAACTATAATAACCATCGCCACTAGTGCTACAACTACTACTGTTACTACTGCTACAAATGCGGCTACTAATACAAATACTACTAGCACTGCAACAACCACTATTACTACTTCTCCTACTACAACTACTTCTGCTACTACTACTACTACTTCTATTACTTTTATTGCTGCTACTTCAACTGATTCTACTTCAACTGCTACTGCTACTACTATTGTGATTCAATAGCAACTACTGGAGCCATTACTAGTACTACTTCTGCTACCACTACTACTACTACTACTACTACTTCTACTACAACTACTTTTACTCTTCAAACTATAACAACTACTACTACAGCAACAGCAGCTATTACTACTACTTCCCCAACTACTACTACTACAGTGACAACTATCTGTATGGTATCCAATGCTACTACAACTTCTACGACTGCTACTACTACTTCTGCTACTATGACAACAATTACGACTATGCTACTACTATTTCTGCTGCTACTTCGACTACACCAACTATTACCACTGCTACTATTGCAATTATTGCCACTACTACTAGTGATGCTACTACTACAACTACTACTAATGCTACCACTACTGCTGCTGCTACTGTTGCGGCAACTACTACTACTACTACTACAACTACTACTACTATTCCTACTGTTGCTGCTACTGTTGCTGCAACTACTACTACTACTACAACAACAACTACAACTATTCTTACTCCTACTCCTACCATTGCTACTACTACTACTACTACTACTACTACTACTATTACTACTACTACTACTACTGCTACTACTACTACTACTACTACTCTCTCCTACTGCTAGTAATATTAGAACTACTGTTGATATAATTACTACTACAGCAACAACTATTACTACTACTACTACTACTACTACAAATACTACTCCTAGTGCTACTACTACTAGTCCTATTACAACAACTACTAATCCTGTTACAACAACTACTACTATCACTACAATTTATACTACCACTACTACTACAACTACTGTTGTTGCTACTACTACTAATACTGTTGCCACTACTTCTACTACTACTACTACTGCTACTAATACTCTTTCTAAATCTCCTACTACTACTACTACCCCAACTCCAACTACTACAACAACAACAACTACTACTACTAATACTATTGCTAGTACAACTACTAGTACGACAACTACTCCCACTGCTACTACTACTACTTACAACAACAACTATATTTACTGGAACTACTACAACCTCAACAATAGTGACTACTACTACTATAACTACTTCTAATACTACACAAGCTACTACTGCTACTCCTTCTATTACTACCACTACTACTGCTACTACTGCTACATTTGTGACTAATCCTACTACTTCTACTAAAACTACTACTATTACTACTAATGCTGCTGCTACTACTACTATTGCATGTCCTCCTCCCCCTCCTTTTGCTACTACTACCACTACTACTATTGGTATTACTACTACTAATGCTATTACTACTAATACCACTACGACTACAACTACTACTAATGCAGCAACTACTACTACTACAGCTACTACAACATCTACTACCACTAAAACTACTACTTCTACTACTTCTCATATTACTGCTACTACTACTGCTATTACTACTACCACTACTAGTATTGGTATTACTACTACTAATGCTATTACTACTAATACCACTACGACTACAACTACTACTAATGCAACAACTACTACTACTACAGCTACTACAACATCTACTACCACTAAAACTACTACTTCTACTACTTCTCATATTACTGCTACTACTACTGCTATTACTACTACAACTACCACTACTACTACTACTACTGTTACTACTACAACTGCTATGACTATGACTATAACAACAAAAACTACTACTACTCCTACACCTGCTACTACTACTATGATTACAACTGTTACTACTTTTGTTGCTGCCACTATAACCACTACTGCTATAACCGCTATTACCACCACCACCACCTCCACTACTCATATTACTACTACTACTACTACTACTACGATGACGACTACTACTACTACTACCATGATAACTATTTCTACTACTACTATTATTACTGGCATTACTACTCGGCTACTACTGTCACTACTACTAGAGCTACTAATACTGCTACTACTTCTACTACTATAATAACTGCTATGACTGCTACTACTACTATGACTAATATTACTAGTACTATGATTACTACTGCTGCTACTGCTACTGCTCTTGCTACAACTAGTCCTTTACTACTAGTACTACTACTACCACTGCTTCTAATGCTACTACTTCTACTACTAGTACTACTACTACTACTGGCCCTACAACTACTCCAACAACTACTACTATTACTACTACTAACACAACCACTACAACAACTACTACTACGATAACTACTTCTACCATGACTAATACCACTACTACGGCTACTACTGCTACTACTAGTCCAATTACCACTACTACTATCGCTACTACTACTGCTACTATTACTACTACTACTTCTACTACCACTAATTTTGCTATGACCACAACTACTACTACTGCTTCTGAAATAGCTGCTACTCTTACTACTAGTACTACAGCTACTAGCACTACTACTTATATTGCAACAAATACAGCCACTTTGGCTGATACTCCTACTACAACTAGTACTACTACTAGTACAGCTACTACTATTGCTACAATTACTACTCCAACTGCTACTATTGCAACTACTGCTACTACTACTGCAGCTGCTGTTGCTACTAATACAGCTACTACTACTACTACCACTACTACTACTACTAAGACTGCTACCACTACTACTACACTATTAAGACTACTACTGTTGCTGCTGCTGCTACAACTACAAATACTATTATTGCTGCCATTGTTGCTACGCTTACTACTACTACTAATACTTCTACTTTAATTACTACTACAACTACTGCTATTACTAGCACAGCTCCTCCTCCTCCTCTCTCTCCTGCGATTAATACTTCTACTACTTGTACTACTACATGTACAACTACTACTACGACCACCACCACCACCACTATTACCACTACTGCAAATACTATGACAACAACAACAACAATAATTACTAATACTCTTGCAACAACTACTACTTTGATTATGACTACTACTACTTCTTCTGCTACTACTACAACTACTACTACTACATCGATAACCTCTACTACTACTACAACTGTTGCTGCTACTATACTACCACTACACTACTGCTACTACTACTACTACTACTCCTGCTACTGCTACTACTACTACTCCTATTACTACTACTACTACTTCCACTACTACTACTACTACTACTACTACTACTACTACTACTGCTACTACTACTACTACTACTACTAGTAGCAGTAGTACTGCTACTACTACTACTCCTCCTCCTACTACTACAATACTACTACTGCTATTGCTACTACTGCTACTTCTACTTTTGCTAATATTACTACTTCAACTAATACTACTACTACTACTAGTACTCTACTGCTACAACTACTACAACTATTACTGCAACTACTTCTACTACTACCCTTTTTGCTACTACTACTAGTC
>RXID01022514.1:12321-36449 GCA_005019695.1 Trichopus zeylanicus subsp. travancoricus
ACTACTACTACTACTACTACTAGTACTACTCTTACTACACGTACCACTCCTAACACTCCTATGACTTCTACGACTCCTACACCAACTATTACGGCTACTACAACTACTACACTCCTACTACTGCTGCTACTACTACTACAACTATTACGACTACTCCAACTGCTACTACTATTGTACTACTATTACTACTACAACTACTACTGGTCATACTACTACTACTACTCCAAGCACTCCTACTACTACTACTGCAACAACTGCTATGGCTAGTACTACTACTACTACTACTTCTACTACTACTCCTATATACTACTAATTACTATACTACTACTACTACTACTACTACTATAACTAGATCTACGACTACTACTACTATACTTTCCTACCTACTAACTCCGCGCTACTCACTTACTATACTTACTACTACTACTATACTATACTACACTACTACTACTATACTACTATCTACTACTACTACTACTACTATACTACTACAACTACTACTACTACTACTAACTCATACTACTACTACTACACTACTACTACTTACTACTTACTACTACTAATTACTAACACTACTACTACTCCTACTATACACTACTACTGCTACTTCTTCTTCTTCTTCTTCTTCTTCTTCTTGTTCTTCTTCTGCTACCACTTCGACTACTGCTGCCGCTATTGTTGCTGCTGCTATTGCAACTACTACTTCTACTACTACAAATACTACTCCTACTGCTGCTACTACTAGTCCCACTATTATTACTACTACTACTACTACGATTTATACTACTACCATTACTACTACAACTATTGTTGTTGTTGCTCCTACTACTACTACTACTACTAGTACTGCTGCTACTACTACTACTACAACTCCAACTACTCATACTACTACTACTACTACTACTACTCCTACTGCAGCTCCTACTACTTCTACCACTCCTTCTACTACTACTACACCTACTCCAACTACTACTACTACAACTACTACTACAACAACAACAACAACAACCACTAATACTACAACTACTACTTTAACTACTACTACTGCTATTTTTATTAATAACACAATTGCTACTACTACTACTCCTCCCATTGCTGCAGGTACTACTACTACTAATACTAACACTACTACTACTCCTACTACTCCTACTACAACTCCTAGTCCTACACCAACTCTTACTACTACTCCTAGTACTTGTCCTACTCCTACACATACTGCTATTACCAATACTACTACAAATACCAACACTACTACTGCTACTACTACCATTGCTCCAACGACTCTTGCTACTACTAATCCTGCTATGCTGCAACTATCACAACTACTACTTTAGCTTCTACAATAACCACTATTATTGCTAGTCTTACTACAACTGCTACTACGACTACTACACTACAACTACTACTACTGCTACTGCTGCTGCTGCTGCTGCTACAACTACTACTATAGCGGCTACTACTACTACTACCACCACCACTAACATTTCTACTACTACTGCCATTACTAATCCTACTACTACTACTACAAGAACTGCTGCTACTATGACTACTACAATTCCCACTAGTACTACAACTTCTACTATCACTACTAATACTACAAATATAACTACTCCTACCATGACTACTACTACAACTATGACTACCACTGCTAATACTACCACTGCTACTACTAGTCCTATTACTACTTCTACTACTACTACTACAACTACTACTACCACTACTACAACTACTACTATTGCTACTACTACTACCACTACTACTTCTGCTATGACTACTACAACTACAACTATTACTACAGTACTACACCTACTAGTTCTACTACTTATACAACAACAAATACAACCACTTCTGCTCATACTATTACTACAACAACAACTACTGCTGCTGCTACTACTAATACTAGTACTACTACTACTCCAACTACTACAACTACTACCATTATTGCTACAATTACTACCCTTACAACTACTCCAGATACTACTACTTCAACTACTAGTACTATTACTTCTACTTCTTCAACTACTACTACTACTACTGCTGCTGCTGCTGCTGCTGCTCCTATTACTACTAGTACTGCTCCTCAGCCTCCTCCTCATGCTATTACTACTACTACTACTACTTGTACTACTACATCTACTACTACCACTACTATGATTACTAATACTACTATTTCTACTTCTTCTTCTACTACAACTACTGCTACCACAACATGTACTACTACTTCTACTTCTCCTGTTATTGCTACTTCTTTTGCTACTAGTACAATCCTTATTACAACTACTGGAACAACTACTGCTACTGCTACTACTACTACTACTACTATGATTACGACTATAGCTACTTCTACGACTACTACTACAACAACTACTACTGCAACTGCTGCTACTGCTACAACCTCTACACTACTACTACACTACTACTACAACTACTACTATTGCTACTACTCATACTCCTATTACTATCGTTATTGCTGCTACTACTACTACTACTACTTCTACTACTACAACTACTACTCCTATTACTACACTACTACTACTATTGCTACTACAACTACTTCTACTTCTACTAATACTACTACTTCTACTTCTACTTCTACTAATACTACTACTTCTACTACTACTACAACAATAGCTACTATTACTACTGCTGCTGCTGCTGCTACTACTACTACTACTACAACAGCAATTACTACTACTACAACTCCTATTGCCACTACTACTACTCCTACTACTACTACTGCTGCTGTTGCTGATGCTACCACTACTTCTACTACTACTACTTTTACTACCACCACCACCACCACCACTGCTGTTGCTGCTGCTACTACTAGTATTACACTACCACTGCAACTATCACTTCTATAACTGCAACTAGTCCAACAACTACTACTATTACTAATACTAATTCTACCACAACTACTACTAGTATGACAACTCCTTCTGCTACTACTACTACAACTCCTACTATTATTACTACTGCTACAACTATTAGTCCTCCTACTGCTACTACTAATACTACTACTTCTACTACTATAGCTCCTACAACTACTATTACTACCACTTCTACTACTCCTCCTACTATTGCTACTACAACAACCACTGCAACTGGGACTACTGCTACTACTACTACTACTACTACCCCAACTCCTACTCCTACTATTACTCATGCATCTACTTCTACTACTACAACTTCTACAATAATAACTACTACTACTACAACCACAGCTGCTACTTTTGATACTCCTAATACTAATGCTACTGCTACTTCTTCTACGACTATTGTGGCTACTTTTGCAGCCTTTAGTACATAGCGACCACTACTGCTACTACTATTACTACTACTACTACTACTTATAAAGCTACCACAGCTGTTTCTACTACTATTGCTATAACAACAACACCTACTACTATTACTATTACTACTACTACTACTATTAGAACTATAACTACTACTACCAACACTAGTGCTGCTAGTACTACTATTGCTACTAATTCTATGACCACTACCACTTCTACTACTACTACTACTACTACTAATACTAATACTACTACTACCACTACTTTGCTACTATTGCAACTACTACTACTACTACTACTACTACTACTACTACTATCACTACTACTACTACAACAACAACAACAACAACAACAACAACAACTATCACTACTACTACAAGTACTACTACTACTACTATAATTTCTATTGCTACTACTACTATTTTTGCTACGACAACTACTACAGCTGCAACTTCTACTGTGACTGCTACTATAACTAGTACTACTTTTAGTGCTAATGCTAGAGCTACAAATACTACTACTACAGCTTTAAATACAACTTCTCCTTTTACTACTTCTACTGCTACTACTGCCACTACTACTGCTACTGATACTACTACTACTTCTCCGACTACTACTACTTCTGCTACTACTACTGCTACTTCTACAACCTCTAAAATACTACAATAACAACTACAAATCCTACTATGGCTACAACTACTCCGGCTACTACTGCTACAACTACTACTGCTACTACTACTCCCACTAGTACGACTGCTACTACCCCAGCTACTACTACTAATCCTACTTCAACTACTACAACAAATACTACAGCCACTATTGCTACTACTGCTACCAATGTGGCTGCTATGACTTTAATTACTACAACTACTACTGCTACTGCTACTACTACCACTATAGCTACTACTACTACTACTACTACTACTACTATTACTACTACAATTGCAGCAACCACTACTTCTACTACTACTATTGCTACTGCTACAACTACTACTTATCCTATGACTACAACTTCTGGCACTAGTATTGGTACTACTAATACTACTATTACTGCTACTAATGGTGCTGCTACAATGACTAACGGTTAATCTACTACTACTACAACAACTACTACTACTATGACTACTACGTTTATACTACTACTCCTGCTACCACTACAACAACTACTACTATAGCTGCTACTACTAAAACAACTACTATGACAACTACGATTACCACAACAACAACTACTACTACTACTACCGCTACTACTACTACTATTGCTGCAACTACCATAACTACGGCGGTTGCTACTACTGATATTACCATTGCGACTGCTACTACTTCTACTACTACTACTACATCTCCTACTACAATTACTAATCGAACTACTACTACTGCTAGTACTACGGCTACTCCTACTAAAACTACTACTGCTACTGCTGCTGCTGCTGCTCTACTAGTACTACTAGTACTACTACTACTACTACTACTACTACTACTACTACAGTTGCTACTAGTGCTACTACAACTATTGCTGTTGCTGCTATCACTACTGCAACTACTACTATTATTACCTCTATTACTACTACTACTGCTAGTATCATAACTACTATAATGTTGCTACTATTACTACTATAGCTACTACTACTACTTCTGCTTCTAGTACAACTACTACTTCTACTAGTACTACTATCGCTACTACTGCTACTGCTACTACTGCTGCTACTACTGCTACTACTGCTACAACTATTACTACTTCTACTGCTACTACTACTGCTCCTACTACAACTATTGCTACTACTAGTACTACTACTATGACTACTACTACAACTACAACTTCTACTACAACTACAATTGCAAATTCGTCTACTGCTATAATTACAATAACAACAACTACTACTACTAATTCTGCTACTACTTCTACTACTAATTCTACTACTACTACTATTACTTCTCCTACTACTTTTGCTACTACTGCTACTACTTGTACTACTACTTCTACTCCTACTATTACTAATTCTACTACTACTACTACTACTACTATTACTACTACTACTACTACTACTACAACAACTACTACTACTACTACTACTACTACTACTACTACTACTACTACTACTTCTATTTCTAATACTACTACTACTAATTCTGCAACTACAACTACTGCGACTAGGACTATAACTGCTACTACTACTACTATAACCACTGCTACTACTTGTACTCCTACTACTACTACTCTAACGTCTAATCAACTACTACAACTACTACCACAACTGCTACAGCTACTACTACATCTCCTACTACTACTAATTCTACTACTACTGCTGCTACTACTACTACTGCAACTATAACAACTACTACTACTGCAATGCCTACTACTGCTATAACTACTACTGTGACTGCTACAACAAACCCTACCACCACTACTACAAGTATAACTACTTCTGCTACTACTACTACTACTACTATGATCACTACTGCTATCGCCAGTACTGCTAGTACTACAACAACAACTAGTACTGCTACAAGTGTCTCTAATGCAGCTACTATGATTAATACTACTAATACTGCTATAACTACTATTACTACTTCTCCTCACTACTACTGTTGCTGTTACTACTACTGCTACTTCTACTACTTTCATTGCTTCTACTTCAGCTACTACTGCTACTGCTGCTATTGCTACTACTACTACTGATTCAACAGCAACTATTGGCTCCATTACTCGTACTGCGTCTGTACCAATGCTGCTACTACTACTACAGCAACTGTTACTACTACTACCACTCCTCCTCCTAGTACTACTGCTACGACTATCGGTATGGTAACTACTACTAATATAGCTTCTACGACTGCTACTACTGCTTCTATTACCACGACTGCTACTACTGCTACTACTATAACTACTTTTGCTGCGACTTCGACTACACCTACTATTGCAAATGCTTCTACTGCAATTATTGCTACTACTACTACTGATGTTGCTGCTACTACTACTACAAATGCTACCACTACTACTACTACTAGTGCTATTGCAACTACTTCTACTACTACTGCTCCAACTACTACTATAGTAATTATTACTACTACTACTACAAGTACCACTGCTGTTGCTGCTACAACTACTACTACTACTCCTCCTACTAATATTACTGCTGCCTCTACTATTGCTACAACTTGTATTACAACTACTACCACAGCAACTACTACTACTAATCCGGCTGCTACTTCTACTACTGTTACTTCTACTTCTGCTAGGACTACTACTTCTACTACTACTATTAGTACTACTACTACAACTACAACTACTACTACAGCTACAACCGCTACTATTGCTACAACAACAACCACTACTTCTGCTAATACTACTACAACTACTACTATAACTACTACTACTACCACTACTACTACTATAAGTAGTACTACTACTATAACTACACTACTTCTACTTCTAAGGCTGCTGCTACTACTATTACTACTATAGCTACTACAACAACAACTACTACTATTACTACTGCTATTACTACTCCTACTGCTGCTACTAATGCTACTACCGCTACTACTATTACAATTACTAAAACTATAGCTACTTCTGCTACTACTAATACTACAACTTCTCCTACTACAACTACTACTAATACTACTACTGCTGTTACTGTAGGTGATGATGCTGCTAATATTACTACAACTATTGCTGCTACTGCTTCTGGTGCTTCTACTACCACTACTACTGCTACTACTACTATTGTTGCTACTACTACTACATTTGTGATTGTTACTAATGCTGCGACTACATCTACTGCTACTACCACTACTTCTCCTACTACTTGTACTGTAGTAACTACTATTGCTTCTACAGCTACTGCTACCACTCCTACTTCTACTGCTACAACTATTGCTACTACTACTGCTATTGCTACAACAACTACTACTACTCCTACTTCTCCTACTGCTGCTACTACAACAGCTACTACTACTACTGCTACAACTTCGGCTACTACTACTGCTACAACTACTTCCACTACTGCCCTACCTACTAAAACTACTACTGCTACTTCTACTCTTACTACTTCGGCTATTGCTTCTTCTGCTACTACTACGATTGTTGCTACTACAACTTCTATTAATATCGCTCCAACTAATATTACTGCTACTAGAACTCCCACTGTTACAGCTACTACGGTAATAACTGCTACTGCTCCTACTACTATGACAACTACTACCACAACTGTTGCAGCTTCTGCTACTACTACTACTATCTCAACGGGTACTACTGATACTCCAACTACTACAACTACTACTACTACTTATACTACTACTACTACTATTGTTACTCCTACTACTGCAACTACTACTTCCACTGCTACTACAAATGCTATGACTACTGCAACTACTATAAGCACTACTTTCTCTACTACTTCTGTTGCTAATGCTGCTTCTACTATTGTTGGGACTTCTACTGGTACTGCTACAACTACAACTATTGCAACTTGTGTTACAACTGTAACTTCTACAACAAGTACAAGTACAACTACTTCTACTTTAACTGCTGCTACTGCTTCTACTATTACTTCTACTACTACTACCACTACTACTACTATTGCTACTACCACTACTGCTACTGCTACTACTACCACCACTACTACTATTACAGATGCTATTATTACTACTTTAGCTACAACTACAACTTTTGCTACTTCTACTACTTCTGCTACAACTGCTGCTGCTTCTACTACTACTACTACTACTACTTCTGCTGCTGCTACTACTACTGTTGCTACTATGACTACAACTACTATTGCGACTATTGCTACAACTACTTCTGTCACTACTGCTACTACTACTACTACAAATTTTGCTACTACTGCAACTATTGTTGCAACTACTACTACTACTTCTATGACCACTGCTGCTAGTACTCCTACTTCTACTACTACTACTAATACTACTGCCACTATAGCTACTACTGCCACTGCTACTACTACTACTACTACTACTATAACCACAACAACTATCACTACTAGTGCTACTGCTACAATAACAACTACTACTGTTACTACTGCTACAAATGCAGCTACTAATACTAATACTACTAGTATTGCAACAACTACTATTACTACCCCTACTACAACTACTTCTACTACTACTACGACAACTTTTGCTAGTCCTACTACTTCTCTTACTTTTATTGCTACTACTTCAACTACTACTACTTCTACTGCTACTACTACTATTACTACTGATTCAATAGCAACTATTGGTATCATTACTAGTACTACTTCTGCTATCACTGCTACTCTACTACTACTTCTACTCCTATAACAATAACTACTACTACAGCAATAGCAACTACTGTGACAACTATCTGTATGGTATCTAATGCTACTACAGCTTCTACGACTGCTACTACTACTTTTGCTACTATGATAATTACTATGACTATTGCTACTACTACTTTTGCTACTACTTCAACTACACCTACTATTACTACTGTTACTATTGCATTTATTGCCACTACTACTAGTGATACTACTGCTATAACTACTACTAATGCTACCACTACTGCTGCTACTACTGCTACAGCTAGTACTACTACTGGCTGCTCCAACTACTGCCACAACTATTATTACTACTGCTGCTACTACTACTTCTGCTGTTGCTGGTACTAATACTACTAATACTCCCACTAATACTACTGCTGCCACTACTACAACTGCGACAACTTGTATTACAACAACAATAACAACAACTACTATACTACAATGCTGCTAATGCTGCTGCTACAACTACTACTAACTACTACTACTGCTACTACTAGGACCACTATTAGCTACTACTACTACTTACTACTACTACTACTACTACTACTACTACTACTACTACTACTACTACTACTACTATTACTACTACTACTGCTACTGTTACAATTGCTACTGCCGTTACAACAGCAATAACTACTACTACTAATACTGCTACTACTGCTGCTACTACTACTACTACCGCTACTACTACTGCTACTACTGCTTCTACTATAACCACTACTACTACTATGACTACTACTAATACTTCTACGACTACGAGTATAACTACTACTACTATAACTACTACTACTACTACGACTACTAGTACTGCTCCTACTGCTACTACTAATACTACTACTGCTACTACTGCTATTATTACTACTATTGCTACTACTACTACTATTAATACTACTACTATTAGTACCACTAATACTACTGCTGCTAATACTATTACTACTGTTGCTGCTACTATTGTTGTTGCTTCTACTACCACTACTATTACTACTACTACTACTACCACAACAACAACAATCGCGACTGCTACAAATGCCGCCACTACATCTACTGCGACTACTAATACTTCTCCTACTACTTCTACTACTATTATTGCTATTGCTTCTGCTGCTACTGCTACCACTACTAGTACTACTACTGCTGATACAAACACTACTATTGCTATTGCTACTGCTCCTACTACTAGTACTTCTCCAACTTCTCCCACTACTGCTAGTACGATAGCTACCACTGATACTGCTATTACTTGTACTACTACTGCTGCTACAAAAATTGCTACTACTACCCCAACTACTGAAACTACTACTACTACTTCTACTCCTACTACTTCAGCTACAACTACTTCTACTTCTACTACGATTGCTGCTACTACAACTTCTACTAATACCGCTCCAACTACTACTACTACTGCCACTAGAGCTCCCACTGTTATAGCTACTATGACAATAATTGCTACTGCTCCTACTACTACGACTATAACTACCACAACCACTATAGCCCCTGCTAATACTACTACTACTCCCTCAACTAGTACTACTAATACTATAACTACTACAACCACTACTACTACTTATACTACTGCTACTGCTGTTGTTACTCCTACTACTACAACTACTGCTTTAGCCGCTGATACTACTCAAACTACTACTACTACTTCTGTTGCTACTACTACTATAACCTCTACTACTACTTCTACTCCTACAATGGATGTTATGGCTACTACAACTACTACAAGTACTACTTTCGCTACTACTTCTGCTGCTACTGCTACTACTACTATTACGACGACTGCTGCTAGTACTACTACTATACAACTACTACAACTTGTGCTATAACTACAACTTCCAGTACAACTACAACTTCTACTACTTCTACTTCAACAAATGCTTCTGCTTCTATTTCTACTTCTCATACTACTCCCACAGCTATTGCTATTGGTACTACCACTACTGCTACTACTACTACTGTTGCTGCTACTGCTACTCCGACTACCACTACTACTACTATAGATGCTACAATTACTACTTCTGCTACAACTATAACTTCTCCTACAACTACTACTTCCTCTACTACTATTGTTGCTGCTACTATTACTACTACTATTGCTACTACTACTTCTACCACTACTACTACTGCTTCTCCTACTACTACTACTTATGTTATAATAACTACTGCTACTGGTACTACTACAGCAATAACTACTAATGCGACTACTACTATAACTACTACTGCCACCACCACCACTACTACTACTTCTGCTACTACTATAGCTACTGCTGCAACAACTCCCACTACTACTAATACCACTGTTACTACTACTACTCCTACTTCTACTTCTCCTACTAATACTACTACTGCTGCTGCTGCTACTATTACTACTACTTCTACTGCTTTCACTACTACTTCTTCTGCTCCTATCGCTATGACTGCTATTGCTAATACTACAATTTATTCAATAGTAACTATTGGTACCATTAGTTGTACTACTTTTCCTACCACTGCTGCTACTACGACTTCAACTATTGCTACTACTACTACTACTTCTCCTACTACTTGTACTGCAACGACAACTATCAGCACAGTATATATGGCTACACCAGCTTCTATGACTGCCACTACAGCTTCATTTGCAATGGCTACTACTACTACTTTTACTACTACTACTTCTACTACTATTTTGATAACACCTACAATTCGTACTGCTACTACTATAATTATTGTGACTACTGCTACTGATACTACTGCTACTACTACTACTGATGCTAGCACTACTACTGCTGTTACTGCTACAACTACTACTACTGCTACTACTCCAACCAATACTACTGCTGCCACTACTACTATGCTACAACCTTTATTACTACTGCTATACTACAACCTTTATTACTACTACCACTATTGCTGCTGCTACTTCTACTATAATTACTTAAACTACAACAACAATAACTACTACTACTACGACTACTACTTCTAGGATGACTTCTTCTGCTACTACTATTACTACTACTACTACGACTACTACTACTAATAATAATAATAATTCTACTACTGCTATAATTGCTACTGCTGCTACAACAACAACAACTACTACTACCACCACCACTACTACAACTGCTACTACTACTACTACTACTATAACTACTACTACTATTATAACTACTACTACTACTATAACTAATACCACTTCTAAGACTACTGCTTCCGCTACTAATCCTATAACTACTACTACTACTACAACTATAACTACTGCTACTCTTAATACTATTATTGCTAATACTACTCCTACTGCTACTACTAATACTAGTATCGCTACTACCACTACTATTACTATTACTACTCCTACTACTACTACTAACACTACTACTATTACTACAATAACTACTACTACTCCTACTGCAACTACTATTAATTCTGGGCTACTACTGCTATTGCTGACACTACTGCTAATACTACTATTACTGCCACAGCAACTACTGCATTTACTACCACTACTACTACTACTACTACTACTACTACTATTGCAACCACAACTGCGACTGCTACTAATGTTGCCACTATATCTATTACAACTAATACTACTTCTCCTTCTACTTCTACTACTGTTACTGCTATTGCATTTGCTACTACTGCTACTACTACTACTGCTACTACTGCTACTACTACTACTACAACTACTACTATTACTACCGCTACTGCTGCTACCACTAGCGCTTCTCCTACTTCTCCTACTATTGTTACTAAAATACCTACTACTACTGCTATCACTTCTACTACTACTGCTACTACTTCCCCGACTACTGAAACTACTCCTACTACTTCCACTCACACTACTTTGGCTACTGCTACTTCTGCTACTACTATAATTGCGACTACTACAACTTCTACTAATACCGCTCAAACGATAACTACTATACTACTGGAACACCCACTACTACTTCTACTATGATAATAACTGCTACTGCTCCTACTACTATAACTACTACCACCACAACTACTACAACTCCTGCTACTACTACTACTTCTACAACCACTACTATAGTTGTTACTACTACTACTTCAACTGCTACTGCTTCACTAGCTACTACTACTACTTGTACTATGGATACCACTGTGACTTTTGCTACTACTTCTAGTACTACTACGGATGCTATGTCCAATACAACCACTACAAGTACTACTATCGCTACTACTTCTACTACTACTCCTGCTTTGACTATTACTGTGACTACTACGGGTACTGCTATAGCTACAATAATTGCAACTTATGCTATATAACTACAACTTCTTCAACAACTACAACTACTACTACTTCTACTTCAACTACTACTACTGCTTCTACTACTACTTCTCCTTCTACTACCACTGCTACTACTATTGCTACTACCACTAAAGCTACTACTACTACTACTACTACCACTGCTACGGCAACTACTACATACACTACTACTACTACATATGCTACTATCACTACTTCTACTACTACTAGTTCTGCCACTATTATTGCTGCTTCTACTACTACTACTAATGCTACAGCTACTACTACTTCTTCTACTACTACTAGTTTGGCTACTACAACAACCACTACTAGAACTACTATGGCTACAACTACTACTGTGACTATTACTACAACTACTACCGCCACTACTACTACTACTACTACTAATTCTACTACTACTATAGCTACTGCTGCAATAGCTACTACTACTACTACTACCACTGCTACTACTATTGTTCCTACTTCTACTGCTTCTATTAATACTACCACCACTATTGCTATTACTGCTGCTGCTGCTACTACTACTATAACTAGTAGTAGTAGTAGGAATCATAATATCAATGGTGGTAGTAGTAGTAGCAATAGTGGTCATAGTAGCAGTTGTCGTAGTAATAGTAGTAGTAGTAATAGTGTTAGTAGTACTGGTAGTATTGGTGGTAGTAGCATAAGTAGTAGCAAACACTGTAGAAAACTAGAAGTAGTAGCTACAGATGTAATACAATAAGTTGTAGTAGCAGTAGTAGTAGTAGTAGTAGTAGCAGCAGTAATAGTAGTCGTAGTAGTAGTGCTGGTAGCAGTAGCAGTAATAGTAATAGTTATACTAGCAACAAATATAATAGTAGTAGCCGTAGTAGTTGTAACAGTAGTAGTAGCAATAGCAGGATTAGTAGTAGCAGTAGTAGTGGTAGTAGCTACACCAGCAGTAGTAATGGTAATGGTAATAGTAATAATAGTAGTAGTAGTTGTTGTTGTTGTAGTAGTAGTACTAGTAGTATTCATTGCAGTAGCAGAACTAGTAGTAGCAGTAGCATTTGTGGATGTAGTCACAGTAGTGCCAACAGAAATAGTAGTTGTAGAAGTATTAACAACAGTAATAGCAGTAGTAGTAGTGGCAACAGATATAACAATAGTGGTAGTATTAGTAGTAGTAGCAGCAACAATAGTAGTAATGGTTGCATTTGTAGTAGAAGTAGTAGTTGTAGAAGCAGTAGTTGTAGTAGTAATTGCAGCAACAACATTAGTAGTAGTGGTAGTAGCATCTACTGCTGTAGTAGTAGTAGTAATAGTAGTAGTTGTAGTAGTAGTAGCAGCAGTAGCATTAGTAGTAGTGGTCTTAGCAAGTGTAGTAGTAGTAGTTGCCATAGTATTACAAGTAGTAGTAGTAGTAGTAGTAGCAGTAGTAGTAGTAATAGTAGTTATATTACTAGTAGTAGTCATAGTAGTACTAGTAGGAGTAGAATTAGTAGTAGTAGTAGGAGGAGTACAATTAGTTGTACTAGTAGTCATAGTAGTAGTAGTAGTAGTAGTAGTAGTAGTAGTAGTAGTTATAGTTGAGTAGTAGTAGTAGTAGTCACAGTCGTAATAATAGTAGTAGTAGGTGTAGTAGTAGTAGTGGAAGTTGAAGTTGTAGTATTAGGAGGAGTAGTAGTAGTAGAAGTAGTAGCAGTTGTAGGAGAAGTATTAGTAGTAGTTGCAGAAGTAGTAGTAGTGGTAGTACCAGTAGTATTAGTCATAGTCCTAATAATAATAGTAGTAGTAGTTGTTGCGGAAGTTGTTGTTGGAGTATTAGGGGTAGTTGTATTAGTAGTAGTTGCAATCGCAGTAGCAGTAGTAGTAGTAGTAATAGTAGTTGTATTAGTAGTAGTCACAGTAGTAGTAGTATTAGGAGTAGAAATAGTAGTAGTAGTCATAGTAGCAGTAGTTGTAGTAGTAGTAGTAGTACCTTCATCAATGCAACAAGTCGTTGCTCCCGTGTCCAAGATTGCTTTGGCCCTGCACCTGGGACAGAAGGGATATTGAATTCAACTAGCATATTGTATAACATGTTTTTTACCAGTCTTGGCCTGGCCAATGGTTCTGTGGTGCCCTTTATGGTGACCTTCTGGATGCTCTCTTGGAAGATCATACCAGTTGTTTCTGTTTCTTCAACCGGGGTTTCTTTCTCCAAGTGGGAAGAGGATCCTTCCTCCTAGATCCCCTTTCCTCTGAGTTCTTTGTAGTCTTGAGCTAGTTGCTATCCCAGCTCAAGTTCTGCCACCTGCTTTTTATAGAATTCCACTTCCTTTTTCAGCCTTTCTATTTCCCCATCGCACCAGGCGATGTAATACTATTGTTCCTGGAGGAGCTTTTGTGGGAAGAAGGGTGCTGGAGCTGCTGGAGCCACAGGGACTTCCTTCTTGAAATAATAGGGGCCATAGAGATTGCAAGCCGTCACGAAATAATTCGGGCAATGAATCTACGCCCGTTGCATTGAGTTTCGTCCGTCGGTCCTCCGGATCTGAAGGATCCCAAAGCAGTGGTTGCTGCCAGCATGGGTAATCCATCTCACCAGTGGTAAAAGTGAGTGGTGAAAGCCGACAGAAATAGGAATCATCTTCCTCATTGTCAGATAGATTATCATCAGTCGTAGTGTGTAGTGTAAAGGTAGCCAGGAGGTGGGTAAGTTCCTCCTCATCTTGCGAGATGCTACTGTCTTTGGTAGATTGAGGTGTCAGCCACTCCGTAGCTTTATAATGAGAGAACTGGAGGGGGATCGATCCATCAAGAAGATTCCTACTACAGACATCATCTGGCTACATTGGATAGAAGATCCGTGCAGGTCGAATAATCCAGCCTTGTCCTTGATGTTGCCGAGTTGAAAACTTGCGCCCAGGGAGCGCACGAACTCCATGACTAGTAAAATAGTCAACAACACCCTGCACTGCATATGCAAAGCCAACGTTGGGGGTATTGGATAACCGCCCAACTAAGCCTCTAGTAATGAGTAAATTTGCATTACCAGCTTGGCATTGGTCATATCCTTTGGTAAGGATGGATAACTGGATGTTATGATAGAAATCATCGATTGTCATCATCATGTCAGGAACAATATAGACAAGTTGGCTACCTCTTATTAAATCAACCTCCATTGTGGCAAGAAGTGCCTGATCGCCACTCCATCAGTTGTCACAAAAGACAACTAGCGCCAGAGTGCCCTCTTCCTGTCGGTGAAGGGTCGGACTCTGGACTTGGAGGATTCCCAAGTGGATATACTGCATGTCAGTTTGAAGAAGCTCCTGATAGCTGTCTTCCTGAATAAAACCATGATCCTCTTGATTATTTTCCACACATAAGATTGCTTCCTCTCTTCGGTGGACATATACTCGATGATGTGTGTCATCCTTCCGGGAATGGTAGAGCACTTCTGCTAGTACAATAGCAGCACGCTCCTGTATGGACAGTTGCAGTTGTGCTTGCGGATCAATTTGTTGCTCCAAAGTGTGCGAGAGGCTCTGTCCTCCCATGAGTTGCCTCTTTAACTTCCCTAACTTCTGTTGCGCATTGTGCAGACGCCTCTGAGTCCGTCGATACTGCCGCACCTTGCCCTCAAACAAGGGGGCCGGTGCTGGTAGTGGCGTAGCTTCTTGGCTAGAAATACTCCTTCTGGAGGCCATCAATTTCCTGCTAATTTCTCTTTTTCTTCCTGTAGGATCTTAATTGGATCCTTGAAAGCTCTTAATTGACCCTTGGCTTCCTTGGGTCATTCAATGCTTCGCTGGAGTACTTGTTCTAGGTTCTCAACTTTGTTTACAAGCTAAGTGATGCGTGCTAGTGAATCTAGTGTAGTGACAGTGTCCACAACAAGTTCCTTGACCTGTTGCTTTGTTAATGGATGATGGTGTACACAGATGGTGGTTAAGTCTATTACAGCAGTATGGAGAGTTTGGACTTTTGTTTCCAGGTTTTGTATCAGTTCATGCAATTGCTTAAAATGCTTTAAATAGACTGGAGATGCAAGACAAGTGCGATCGTAAAGAACAACGAGGTTATGGGCTAACTGGTTGCGATTAACTTCTGATGAAGAGGTCAGGTCAAGGTATTCAAGGTTTGTCGTTCGGGTTTTAGTGTACCACTCATGGCTTGTTTTCTCCCATGCTTCTGACATATATGCTAGCTAATGGACTACAATGCTCTACTGGATAGTTCCTAACCAAAGCTCAGGTAAGGCAGTTCCTCGCCAGGCTACAGTTTGCTCGGATCACACAGGTGTGCCCTTGGGCCTACTCACGGCCACACGCCTTACTGCCAAGTTAAGACCTCTTCTTTTTCCTAACAGTGTAGTACCCAAAAAGCATAATACCCAACCATTGCTTTGGTCAGCGTCTACCAGTAGAACAAAATAGGAGAGGCAAGCACAAAAGCATAAGCAAAGGAAAACAGAAACAAGAGTAAGAACACTAACCCATCCACCTTTTCCTACCCTGACCTGGAGTGTGTTTACTCACGAGCCATATCTTGCTCTAGCTCTGATACCAGAATTACAGCGTGGTGTTTCAGTTCTTTGGGTTGCGAGTTTCTGGGATTCTCTGGGATTGTGCAAGCCGAAGCCTCAAGGGATGGATAATAGGAAATAAGGAGAAGATATGACTAGAACTCACAGATTCTTATTATCAATGCCGAGGATCTCTACTCTGCCCTGGCATGAGGCTCATTGCATGCTTATATAGAGGCAGAAGATGCCTCTTCAGGGTTTGTAGGTGTTACCTGAGGGGTCACCCTACTTTACTTGGTACACAAGTAACTGCTTTACAGCGCATGCGAATATATGCATGCTTAGCACACAAGCAAACTCTTTACATGCAGGCGCATAGGCATGCTTTAGTTGGGGTAGGGTCCACCACGTCTGCTAGAGGAAGAAATTGCCTATCCGTTGAGTTGAGTCACAGACAAGCTTTACGGCTGTGTCAAGCTGCTCGTCCAGTTGCGTGACAGCAGGATACCACATTCCCCAGAAGTTATTCTGCCTAGCGAGTTGCTTACACTAAGCTGTTTTGATGTGGTGGACGTCCCTGAGTAGTTGAAGTGGTGCGAGAGCTTGGTTTATGGCTTCTTCTTCCATGTCGTGGATATCCTTTCGTATTGCATCATGCAGATCCAATGGTATTGGGAGGCAGCCTAAGAGGCGTACAAGTTATTTGTATTGTTCAAGGAATCCTGGATCCGGTGGAGGGCTTGCGCCAGTTGGCGTTGGACTTTGGGGTTGGGGAGGTCTCTGACCTCCTAGGCTGCGAGTGCTGCTAGTTCGAAAGTCTCCATCATCTCCGTGCTGGGCCATCCTGAAAGCACTAGAGAAGAAATTAGCCTGGAAAGAGCATCAGCAAGCTGATTGTCCTTCCCTTCGATATGCTCGAAGTGCACATTGATCCCAGATCCCGTAACATAATCAGTGAAGGTGATCCAATGAGCTCGCGATGACTTATTACCAGCTATTTTATTAAAGAAGCTAATGATCGCCTGGCAATCAGTGCGTATAATAAGATCCTTCTTATCAAGATAATAGATTTTGAGGGCCTCCATAGTGTTCATGATGGCATGGATCTCTACGTCGATTGTTGCTTTTGGTGGGTTAAACTTGCCACTTGCATATGCACAGATCCGCTCTGCCGTTTTTGGGTCATACTGCTGTTGTTTCCATTTGCAGATGCCTCCCCATCCATCCATGCACCCATCTATTTTGAGGATCATAAAGCAATTTTCTGGTGGCACTTCCAGGTCAGGAAGGTTTTGCACCATCTGCTTAATTTACTTGACCAGCATCTAGTCCTGCCGATTCATGCATTTATCTCCTGTCGGGCAGGTTTTTGCATAGAGAGGGCCCAAGAGCCGCCCTAGGTTTGGTATGTAGGGTCGTGCATAATTAAGAATACCCAGCCACGAACGCATTCCCTTCTTCTCTGTCAGAGTTTCTTCAGGAAAAAGAGCAATTCATTTTATGATATGTGGTTGTAGCTTCAGCTTACGATGCCCGATGATGGCACCAAGAAACTAAATTTCAGAGACTGCTAGTTTCATCTTGGTAGGACTTAGAATGAGACCATTGTCCTCCCAGATCTGGAGCATAATTTTGAGATGCTTGGCATGGTCTTCCTCGTTCTGGGAAAACACTAGAATATCATCAATGTAAACGGCAAGGAAATCCTGAGTACCTTGGAAGCAACTGTCCATCTTCCTTTGGAACACAGCCGGGGCATTTTTGAGACCAAATGGCATCACAAGCCATTCAAAGAGCCCATCCGAAACCCAGAAAGCAGTCCACTCAATGGAGTCCGGGTGCATCGCTACCTGATGAAAGCCACTCTTAAGATCAAATTTGGAATAGATCTGGCTATGGCTTAGCCGTTTAAGGATGGTATAGATGCCAGGTAGACTGTATTGGTCTTTGTTCGTCAAATCATTGAGGCGCTTATAATTGAACACCATGCGTTCTTTCCCTTTGACTTCTCTTCCAGTTGTTGGGTCAATGCTGGTGCCTGAATTGACGATCATGGCTGTGGTTCGATGTTGACTCTGGCTTGGTCGGATGACTCCTAGGTCTAATAAGGCTTTTGTGTGTTTATGAAAAGCTTGCTGCAACTGGGGGGTCACATGCTTTAAGGGACGGTCTTCAATAGTTAAATCTGGGTTTTTGATGTCCAGTTGACAGAGAATTTTGTTCCTTGCCCAGTGCTGAAGAGGGTTGTCCCCAATGAAGCCTGCTTCCTTTAGACTTCTGATCAGGGGAGAGAACTTCTGTAGGAAGGTTTCTCGACTTTCACCAGCAGTATAGTAGATCGAGTCTTTAATATCAAGATACTCTTCCTCGTCTAAGTTCAACTCTTCAATGGCCGCTGCAACGGATGCTGTAGGAGTACTATTGATAACCGTGAAATTTTTGTAGAAGGTGATAATGTTACCTTCGATACGAACTCCTCCTACCATAGCTTTAATGAAATTGCAGCCGATAATCATGTGAATTCCATCACCAAGCTCCATTCGGAAGTTGTACGTGTAAGGAATTCTGAAAGTATTGTCCCCAATATGCATCGGCCCACCTTTTAGTTTTTTGTTGGCAGTTTGTTTGGAGTTGATGCCACTAAAATGGACTATGCAGTTGTTTTATTCCAGAGCATCCTTTGGGATAGTACCTTCATCAATACAATAGGTCGTTGCTCCCGTGTCCAAGATTGCTTTGGCCCGGAACCTAGGGAGAGAAGGGATTTCAAATTCAACTAGCATATTGTATAACATGTTTTTTACCAGTCTTGGGCTGGCCAATGGTTCTGTGGTGCCCTTTATGGTGACCTTCTGGATGCTCTCTTGGAAGATCATACCAGCTGTTTCTGTTTCTTCAACCGGGGTTTCTTTCTCCATGTGGGAAGAGGATCCTTCCTCCCAGATCCCCTTTCCTCTGAGTTCTTTGTAGTCTTGAGCTAGTTGCTGTCCCAGCTCAAGTTCTGCCACTTGCTTTCTATAGAATTCCACTTCCTTTTTCAGCCTTTCTATTTCCCCATCGCACTAGGCGATGTAATACTGTTGTTCCTGGAGGAGATTTTGTGGGAAGAAGGGTGCTGGAGCTGCTGGAGCCACAGGGACTTCCTTCTTGAAATAATAGGGGCCACAGAGATTGCAAGCCATCACGAAACAATTCGGGCAATGAATCCGCGCCCGTTGCATTGAGTTTCGTTTATAGCAGACGCATTTTTCATGTTGGGGCTGCACAAAACTGTTAAGCTGCCAATCATGGAAACAGTTAAGTTGTGCATCCGGTAGGCATACCTGAGGCCTGTACGCCCACCGACTTCTTCGAGCATGTACACGTGCTCTTCCTGTAATAGTGGCCATAAGGACCTTTGAATTTCTGCACAGTCTTCTCCCTCTGAGACGCTAAAAATCGCGTCACTTTGTTCTTCACCTTCCTGGACTGAAATCAGATCACAATCATCTGGAACTTCCAACTGTTCAAAGATTGCGACCCTTTTGACATTTCTTCGATCACTTGGGCACTCCCGTGCAAAGTGCCCTTCTTGTCCGCACAGGTAGCATTTGCAGCGTCTGTTACGGACCAAATGCTTCCGCTTCTCGATGCGAACATGAGTATCATGGGGCTTTCCCTTGTATGTTGTGGATCTTCGTACACCGTATTTTCTTTCCCTCTTGTAGTAGCCTGGAATTGGGATTTGGCTGCAAAAGGATGGGTTCTTCAAGCCCCTTTTAAAGGCAGCGTCTTTGCATTCCTCTTCGAGGTACCTGTAAGTGAAGAGTACTCGTGGAAGAACACCAACAACATTACCAAGATATTTTTGTTCGTAAGCCGCCTTGATTCTCCTTCCCAGGTCTCCGGGCATTTTAAGCCAGAATTTTTCTGACAGCTCCATGCTGATGTAGAGTCTGCCTGTTTTGGTGGCGAGCCTCATGTAATCATTCATATATTGAATAATATTCTTCACGTTGTCACATGAGAGTCGTTCCAAGTCTCGGTAGGCCGAATCCTGGATTACCGTAGATCCCTGAGCAAGATCTTCCAGTGTGAAGACTCACCTCATTTGTGAGAAAATGTTCTGCATTCCTTCTCTCCCATCTCCTGAGTTAAGGAGGGCTTGGTACTCCGCTCCATAGTGCATCCGCCACTGGACCCAAGTCAGCTTCTCAATTTCGCCCAGTAAATTTTCCATATACTCCATTTTATCTCTGGCATCTGTAAAGCCCTGTGCTGCCACATGATTCATTGTAATCGAGGACCATCGATCAAAGGCATTGTCAAAGAGGCCCAATTGGTCTGGTATGACGAACAACGCTCCACTAGTTTGCTGGGCAGAAGGGACGTTCCACATTTCATTGTTATAGCCTCCCTTAAAGCGTCCTCCTCGACCCTGCACCTCTGGTCGGTCAAAAGAAGGGCTGATATTAGTTGCTGGAGGATAATTTGGAGGCACCATGGCCGTATCCGTTGGTGGTCGATATGGAGACGTGGCTGAAGTAATAGCGCTGGAATACAGCTGCTCTGAAAGTTTGCGTACAGTAGGATAATCCAGCTTCATGTGTTCCGCGGGATCAGTGTCCAGTGCAAAACCTGCAGTAATTATGTTAGGAGTAGGAGCAGGTGGTGTCTTCTGATAGTCCTCTGGAAAGGATCGTAGCAGCTGCTGAGGGACACTTCGTGGTGGAACGACGAAGTTGGGAGCCATCTCCAGTGGTGTAGTGGGAACGACGAAGGTGGGAACCGTCTCCTCCCCACCACCTTCTTGGGGCGGATCATCCCAAGAGGGAGCGCTGACGATGGGAAAAGGAGCATAGATGGAGGGAGGCGGTGTATACCGCACATAATAATCAAATTTACCGTTGGTCTGTCCCAGGGTATCCCAAACATCATCGACTGGTGGGTGCACTGGGATGTCTGCTGAGGTTGGTATGTCCTGTGGAAGAGGAGCAATAGTATCCACCGGTTCCTTCGGATCTGAAGGATCCCAAAGCGGTGGTTGCTGCCAGCATGGGTAATCCATCTCACCAATGGTAAAAGTGAGCGGTGAAAGCTGACTGAAATAGGAATCATCTTCCTCATTGTCAGATAGATCATCATCAGTCGCAGAGTGTAGTGTAAAGGTAGCCAGGAGGTGGGTAACGGACGCTGCAAATGCTACCTGTGAGGACAAGAAGGGCACTTTGCACGGGAGTGCCCAAGTGATCGAAGAAATGTCAAAAGGGTCGCAATCTTTGAACAGTTGGAAGTTCCAGATGATTGTGATCTGATTTCAGTCCAGGAAGGTGAAGAACAAAGTGACGCGATTTTTAGCGTCTCAGAGGGAGAAGACTGTGCAGAAATTCAAAGGTCCTTATGGCCACTATTACAGGAAGAGCACGTGTACATGCTCGGAGAAGTTGATGGGGGATACAGGCCTCAGGTATGCCTACCGGATGCACAACTTAACTATTTCCATGATTGGCAAGTTAACAGTTTTGTGCAGCCCCAACATGAAAAATGCGTCTGCTATAAACGAAACTCAATGCAACGGGCGCGGATTCATTGCCCGAATTGTTTCGTGACGGCTTGCAATCTCTGTGGCCCCTATTATTTCAAGAAGGAAGTCCCTGTGGCTCCAGCAGCTCTAGCACCCTTCTTCCCACAAAAGCTCCTCCAGGAACAATAGTATAACATCGCCTGGTGCGATGGGGAAATAGAAAGGCTGAAAAAGGAAGTGGAATTCTATAAAAAGTAGGTGGTAGAACTTGAGCAGGGACAACAACTAGCTCAAGACTACAAAGAACTCAGAGGAAAGGGGATCTGGGAGGAAGGATCCTCTTCCCACATGGAGAAAGAAACCCCGGTTGAAGAAACAGAAACAGCTGGTATGATCTTCCAAGAGAGCATCTAGAAGGTCACCATAAAGGGCACCACAGAACCATTGGCCAACCCAAGACTGGTAAAAAACATGTTATACAATATGCTAGTTGTTGTTGTTATTGTTGTTGTAGTAGTTGTAGTAGTAGTAGTTGTTATTGCAGTAGTCCTTGCAGTAGTAGTACTAGTAGTAGTAGCAGTAGTAGTAGTAATAGTAGTGGTAGTGGTAGTAGCAGTAGCAGTTATAGTCGAAGTAGTAGTAGTAATAGTAGTAGTCGTACAAGTAGCAGTAGTAGTATCAATTGTTGTACTAGTAGTAGTAGTTGTAGTGGCATTGGTTGTAGAAGTAGTAGAAGTAGCAGTAGCTGTATTAGCAGTAGTAGTTATAGTAGTAATAGCAATAGTTTTAGTAGTAGTAGTAGTAGCGGTAGTCATAGTAGCAGCAGCAGTAGTAGTAGTAGCAATAGTAGCGATAGCAGTTGTAGTGTCATTAGTAGTTATAGTTGGAGAAGTAGGGTAGTAGCACCAGCCGTAGTAGTAGCTACAGTAGTTGTAATAGGAGGAGAAGTAGTAGCAGTAGCAGTAGCCAGAGTAGTAGTACTAATAATAGTCATTGTAGTAGCAGTAGCAATGGTAGTAGTAGTAGCAGTTGCAGTAGTAATAGTAAAAGCCGCAGTAACAGTACTAACACTATTAGTAGTAGTAGTAGTTCTTGCAGCTGTAGCAGTAGTAGTGGTAGTAGTAGTAGTCGTAGTAGTAGTAGTAATTATAGTAGTAGTAGTAATAGCTATAGTAGCAATCGTAACATTAGTAGTAGTAGTAGGCGTAGTAGCTGTAGTAGTAGTAGTTGCAGTCGTACCAGTAATAGCGGCAGCAGTAGCAGCAGCAGTAGTAGTGGTAGCAGG
>RXID01022517.1:0-47567 GCA_005019695.1 Trichopus zeylanicus subsp. travancoricus
ACACCCAGATGTTTCAAACTCAACCGATGATGATTATGATGATTAGTTGTATTATCTTAGAATTTATAAATTATGTACTTGTGAAATACATTTTAATGAAAAGTTAAATTTGCTTATGTTAATTTTTAAATTTTAATCATATTCATATCATTTCTTATATATTTTTTTAATACACTAATATATATTAAAAACAGACAATATCAGTAACTAACTATCAAAATTAATTTTAATTGGTTTAAATAATATTTGAAATTATTGTAAAATTAAGTATAAATTCATTCATAATTTTTCAAATTTTTTCATTTTTTTATAATATTTTATTGTATTTTTAATTTGAAGTCAAAGGACAGTCAAAATATAGTCAAACTTTGGTCAACGCCCAATTAATAATTTAAAAAATTCTTTCAGACGAAACCGAAACGGCCGAAACGGCCGAAACGTATCGGTTTCGGCCGGTCCCGAAACCGAAACCGAAACCAAAACGGTAAACCATGCTTTTGACTTATCGCTAAAATAGTGACATCTGATGTTATTAGACGGTGCATTTGACATCGCTAAAAAGTATTATAAAAAAAATATTAACAGGTTCCCTAAAATTATATGTCATGTAAAATTGGCCTATAAACTGAATTTTTAATCAATTTATTCAAAATTTTATGTAAATCTGTAAGCATTGGATGCATTGTGCCGCGTGCATTCGCAAAAATGTTCTCGCCCAGTAGGAATTCAAAACGTGGACAAAAGTAAAATAAAACAAAAATACACGTCCGCACAGCCAATTAAGCCAATTATGTCGCCATTTGGCCTCGTTTTCAGCCTAATCTTATATTTAGAAAGCTACTTAACTGTCAGCCACACGCTAATCCGGATCGTGATTAAATTAACGATTAGCGTTTCCCGCGAGGTCTGTGACGTCATCGTCGACGTCAGGGACACATCCGATATGAATCGCCGCAAGCCTAATCCTTTCACGCGCCCTCCCAGTCTTCTGGTGTCCCCATGCCCCGGGCTTCACCAACTGTTTATTCGACCACTATGTATACTCAACCGATTAGTGTTATTGTGCCTTCATCAGGTTATCCTAAAATATTAGGAAAAATGCGATTGAGCTTATTCTGTGCATGTATTAAATGGTAGCCATTGGTATTGGCATGCTACCTCGGAAATCGGCGCCATGATGTAGGCGGAGTCCGCCGTCAGAAGAGCTGATCGAGTGCATGCTGTCGAGAATTTAATGCACATGTTGCAAAACGAGGCCGAGGCGTCATCACCGTCCGATTGGACGTCCAATGTCCGGTACGTTGAGATTCGAAGCGCTGGTGATGCAATAATCACGAGGCTTAAGTAACGCTCTTGATGAATGGAGGAGGGGTTTTGCGTGTGATCTTGAAACAGCAGAAGAGCAGATTCTGCGCGGACGGCGAGACCGGGTCCCGTCGGCATTGAATTCTTTGTTATAATTATATTATAAACTCATATTTATCACAATGGTTAAGTATTTTGTCATAAAAACTTTGTTTAATAATTTTAAAAAATAAATATTAATAATTTTCTTATTTTATTTAACTTTTTAAATATTTTTAAGTTTAGAATTAAATTTTTATTTAAAAAATTTGAAAATTAATTGATCAAAATTAAAACAGACCAAAATGATAAAAACGTGATCGAAATAATTCTGGGAAGAAGAACCCCGTATTTGGGCTCTGTTCATGTCTCAAAATTCGGTTTATCTGGCAGATTTAGATGACATAGAATTTTAGAGAACATGTTAACATTTTTTTATAATATTTTTTTTACCTAGAAACGCAGAGTTCAATTCCGCAGGAATGGGTGACATAAAAAAAAATGTTATATAAATGAGTACGAACGTTTTTTCAGAAGCCAAATGCACCGTCTTTGACATCAGATGTCACTATTTAGGCGTTGAGTCGAAAGGTCACTAGTTTCCTTTCAGAAAAAACTGAGACTGGCCTAATGGCTAGGAACCACGCAGTTAGCCGTGTGAATGATCCAACAGTTCCCGTCAGGTAGCAACTGTTCCTCGCGATTGGATCTGGATGATCCAACAGTCCAGATCCAACAGGTTGCATTGGAACTGGATCAATGGAGTGGATTTGTCGCTACATTTAGTAGCTGAATTCAGCTTCGCGATAAAAGGCTTGACCTGCAAAAAGAAAACACGGTGTTCGTCATCATCGTTTGGTCGGATCATCCATTTATCCGTTCTGTGGGGTAAGGGGTTTTGTTTTGGAGCATAAAAAGAGGTGGTCAGATTTTGGTTCTTTCCTTGAAGCCTCACTACTATGAAGGATTTCAATGGCTGGGTTGATCCCATGGTGGAAGAGGTGCTGCGCTAATTCTTTATTTTCTTCTTTTTCCTTTTTGATAATACCTTTCCATGGTAGCAAAGCTTATGGGTTTGATTTTTAGACGAGCGCCAAAAATAGGTGATATAGTTTACAAGCCCCACCGCATTCCATGGCAGACGCATGGTTACTATGGTTCATGGTTGAAAAATTAATGGATCATTAATAGGTGATATGGAGGTTCTGGAAGCCGAAATTTTAGAAATATTGCCGGGCCCTTCTCAATCTACCATCAGATCTGTCGTAGTAAATTGGATGGAGTTTCCAATCAACTGGCCTTTGCCGAAAGCCACTGGCTATTTAGTTTTTTGCAGATCTACTTAGTATCAGTTGCCATTGTTTTTTAATACTCTTGGTAGATTATCAATTCTGTTGTTCACTATGATTCCCTAATGTGAATTTGTTGCATCAGTAAATTTTAGCGAATGCTCTTGACCCATCATACATATGCAGGCCCAAGGCTACAAACATAACAGCAAGCCATTGGAGGATATTGTTCGGACCACTCGCAAGGAAGGAGCACAGTTAATAGGTTATGATGAACAACCCGTTGTGATAGACTACAGTGACAACATCTGCATAGGGAAACTAGTGCTTTCGGAATCTGCAGGATCTCTGTGTAAATCTGCTCCAAAAGATGCAAACGGAACCACCTACGGTGAGAGCAGCAACCATTATGAGCAAACCAGCCCATCTGTTTTGTCTACGGTAGGGGCTCATGCTGGAATTGGAAACATCACAACCGGAGGTGTCCTCTGACTTTCCTTCTTTTAGTTATTGTAATCTATTCTCTCTTTCTAGTTGTCATCGCACTACAGGAAAACAGAGTCGGTCCCTAACCTCCATGGGAAAGTGTGACCAGATCAGGCCCGTGGAAATCAAAAGAGATCCAGATTGCTTGTTGCCCTGTGGGGCAGCGACTGAATCTCTACCCAACACTTGGGAAAGCATGATTGCTAGAAATTTGAGCTGACGTGAATATTCTTGACCTTCTTTTGGAATATACAGGTGGCTCAAGCAACAAGTCAGCAAGATCAAAGCTGTATGAGATTTGTGCAGCAAACTATTGGAGCCGTCCAAAGTTTGTGTGTTGTAACGTAGAGGGACCAGACCACAAGAGAATGTAAGTTCCTCATCAAGATTAATGTAAAACAAGCTTAATTAGATTGTGTTGCATGTCATTGTGAGCTTCTAATTGCATGGGCGGGTGACAAATGCATAGTGAGGCTGCTTTCTGTGATTATAACTAATCATGGTTTAGTTTTGCATTGGTTGAAATTTTCACAAAATGGGATTAGCTAAGCGAATTTGTAGAATTAAATTACAAGTCCTTGTTGCCTCCCTAGCTTTTTCTTCTCCTTGTAATGAGACAGAATATTCCTAAATTCTCTAGGATGGTGCAAATTTTTGCAGGTTCACATGCATGGTTACCATAAAAGTGGACACAACCAGCTCGACGCTTGTGGAGTGCTTCAGTGAACCTAAGCCACAAAAGAAAGCAGCAGAAGAACATGCTGCTGAAGGAGCTTTGTGGTATCTTAGTCATCGTGGCTACACTCCTAACTAAACATCAGACAATTTTGTGCGTCTGCTTGTAAATTTATGTGTTTACCCCACTAAACTTGCAAAATAAAATTGCTGCTGATGGCAACACTGGATTCCTCGACAACCTAAATTAGGGTTTAAGGTTTTGCAAGGTTGAGCGATGACCATGGACAGCTTACCTCACGATCTTGTCGTCAAGGTGCTGTTGAGACTCGGAGTGAAGGCGCTCTCCAAGCTGCGCTGCCCTAAAAAAAACAATTTCGCCTGGGTGTCTAAATATTGTGGCAAGTACTCTAGGTGTGGATGTCATATAATTTTAGAATATATCCTCAGAGATGCTTATAGGTGCAGTGACTGATCCCATCTGCATGACGAAAAGGATGACATACTTATGAAAAGGCTGGACCATTTGGACAGCAAAAATGAAGGCCTTTTGAGAGTCACGATCGGCGGGGAATTTTCGTCCAGAAGTACAGCTTGCTACCTTCTGTGGCACAACCCAGAGATCCCTCTATATACGGGAGAGCAGAAAAACGACTTGGGATGGCAGTCATGAGCTCACTATCCAAAGCTGTTGCTCTCTTGTCAGTTGTAGAGATCACATCCGCTGCCCTTTTCATGTTTCCCAGGAATAGCCAGGAGTCATCCCATCTCCAAATTGCTCTATAAAGATGAGACACTCGCGAGTCAGCAGAAAAAAGGAACTATGAAATATTTCAGTAGTGAAAAGCCAAAGAAGAAAATTGTTATATGCATCCACTACTGCACCTTGAAGAAGCAAGTGACAAATCAAACCTGAACGGTCTGATTGTTGTGTAGAATCATGGACAGATTATCGAAGTTAGCCCCAGTCAGAATTCCAATTTTCTCATCAATGCTGCAAATAAAACATTATTCAAGTAACCTTATGAAAGCAAACAAAAACAAGTCCTTCAGTCAATGGGCATCATATTCAGAACTCAAACAGTGATCAGCATATGTTCAATAAAAAACATCCATCGACATGCTCTCGCAAATAATACTAGCAAGTATAATTCCAATTTGAATAGAAATAAGTTCTACCACCAAACTAGGTCAGTTCTACGCTACCTGTAATAATTCAGCTGATACGTTTGCACACCGATTGAAATCGATTTATTTCTTATATCATCACAATCCAGAGTTGACGCAAGCGTTTGTCCTAACGAGACCATCTCTTTAGTTTAGGGTGTGTTTGTTTCGATTTCAAAAATCCGGAATTGGGAGAATTGAGAAAATTGAGAGTTAATTCTCTCTATTCCTGTATTTAGTTCGATTCCTAAAATTGAAATTAAGGAAATCAACTGATTCTCAGCTGTCCCCGATTCCCCATTTTCTTTCCCTAGCAAAAGCTCTGGAAGACAAGCTTTCGAGAGGCAATTCGCATAGGTCCAATAGCCGAATTTCCTCTGTTTTTCCTATTTTCCCTGTTTTTTCCAATTACTTTCCCAGCTTTTCTATCGTCCTTCCCGCACGATTCCAACTCCCGAGCGAAGACCTCCTTACTCCAGCGCATCCTCGTCGTCCTCCTTCGAGCTCTAGTATGCCGAGCTAAGACCGCACCGCTCCGACTGCGCCCGTCATCCTCGTCGTCCTCCTCCGTCCTCCAGTGCGTCCTCATCATCCTCCTTCGAGCTCCAGTGCGCCGAGCAAAGACCGTGCCGCTCCGACTACGCCCGTCGTCCTCCCCCACGATTCCAGCTCCTGAGCGAAGACATTCGTACTCCAATGCCTCCTCGTCGTCCTCCTTCGAGCTCCAGTGCGTCGAGCGAAGACCGTGCCGCTCCGACTGCGCCCATCGTCCTCGTTGTCCTCCTCCGTGCTCCAGTGCGTCCTCTTCGTCCTCCTTCAGCCAGTAGCAGGAGAGGACACTATTACTACTAATACTTCTCCTTCACTATTACTACTAATACTTCTCCTGCTACTATTACTGTATTATTACTACTAATACTTCTCCTTCTCACTATAACTTTTACTACTAATACTTCTCCTTCTCCTACACTAATACTTCTCCTCTTCGTCCAGTAGCAGCCATAGTAGTAGTAGAAGTAGTAGCAGTAGTAGTAGTATTATTAGTAGTAGTAAAAGCAGTAATAGCGACACTAATAGGTGCAGTATTAGTGGTAGTAGTAGAAGCAGCAGTAGGAGGGGTAGTAGTTATGGTAGTAGAAGTAGTAGAAGTAATTGTAGAACTAGTAGAAGTAGGAGTGGCAGTAATAGTAGGGGTGATAGTAGAAGTAGTTGGAGTAGTAGCAGTAGCAGTAGAAGTATAAGTTGTAGTTGTAGCTATAGTAGTAGGAGTATCAGTAGTGGTAGTAGTGGTTGTAGTAGTAATAGTAGTAGGTGTGGTAGTAGTAGTAGCAGTAGTTGCAATAATTATAGCAATAGTAGTGGTAGTAGTAGTTGTTGTCATAGTAGTAGTAGCAATAGTTGTAGTTATAGTAGTAGCAGCAGTAGTAGTACCAGTAGTAGTAGCAGAAGTAATAGTAACAACAGTTGCAGTAGTGGCATTGGTAGTAGTAGTTGTAGTGGCAACAATAGCAGTCATAGTAGTGATAGCAGTGGTAGACGTAGTACCAATAGTCGTAGTAGTGGCAGTCATAGCAGAGTAGCAAAAGTAGCAGTAGTAATGTAGTAGCAATAGTAGTAGTAACAGTAGTAGTAGTAGTAGTAGTAGCAGTAGTAGCAGCAGCAGTAGTAGTAGTAGTAGAAGTGATAGCGGTAGCAACAACAATATTAGTAGGAGTAGCAGTAGTAGTACTAACAAAAGTAGTAGCAGTAGTAATAGTAGTAGGAGAAGTATTAGTAGTAGAAGTTGTAGTAGCAGTAGTAGAAGAAGTAGTATAGCAGTAGTGGTTGTACTAGTAGTAGAAGCAGTATTAGTAGTTACAATAGTAGTAATAGTAGTAGGTGTAGTAGTAGCTTTAATAGTAACAGCAGGAGTAATAATAGTAGTAGTAGTAGTAACAGTAATAGGAGTAGTAGACGTAATAGTAGTAGTAGTAGCAGTAGTAGTAGCAGTAGTAGTAGTAGTAGTAGTAGTAGTAGTAGTAGTAGTAGTAGTAGTAGTAGTAGTAAGATTAGTTTTAGTAGTAGCCGTAGCAGTAGTAGTAGTAGTAGCCGTAGCAGTAGTAGCAGAAATAGAAGTAGTAGTAATAATAATTGTAATAGTATTAGTTGCAACAATAGTAGTTGTAGTAGTAGTTGCAGTAGTAGTAGTAGTAGTAGTAGTAGTAGTAGTTGTTGTAGTAGCAGAAGGAGCTGTTGTAGCAATAATAGTGCTGGTAGTAGTAATAGTTATTGTAGTAGTAGTATTAGGAGTAGGAGTTGTTGTAGGAATAGGTGTATGAGAAGGAGTAGTAGTAAGTGTAGTTTTAGGAGTAGCAGTAGCTGTAGTAGTAGTAGCAGCAGTAGTAGCAGTAGTAGTAGCAATTGTAGTGGTAGTAGCTGTGGTAGCGACAACAGTAGTCGTACTAGTATTAGTAGCAGTAGTAGTAGCAATAGCCATTGTAGCAGCAATAATAGTTGTAATAATAGTAGTAGTAATAGTAGCAGTAGTAGTAGCAAAAACAGTAGTAGTAGGAGAAGTAGTTGTCATCATAGTAGTAGTAGCAGCCTTAACATTAGTACCATTAACAGCAGTAGTCATCATAGTTGTAGTAGTAGTATTAACAGCAACAGTAACAGTTGTAGTAGTAGCAGCAGTAGTAGTAGCAATAGTAGTAACAGATGTAGTAGTAGTAGCACTGTGAGTATTAGTAGTAGTAGTATTAGTAATAGTAGTATTGTAGTAATAGTACTAGTTGTAGTAGTATTTATAGCCACAGAAGTTATAGTTCTAGTAGTAGTATTTGTAGTAGTAGGCGTTGTAGTAGAAGTAGTTGGAGCAGTAGTATTACGAGTAGTAGTAGAAGTAGCAGTAGTAGCAATAGTAGCAGTAGTGGAAGTTGTTGCAGTGGTAGTAGTAGTAGTTGTTGTAGCAGTAGTACCAGTAGAAGTTGTTGCAGTGGTAGTAGAAGTGGTTGCTGTAGTTACCGTAGTGTCAATAGTAGCAGTATCACCTGTAGTAGTAATAGAAGCAGTAGGAGGGGAAGAAGTAGAAGTAGTAGTTGTAACAATAGTAGCAGCAGTAGTAGTAGCAACAGTAGTAATTATAGTAGTTGCTGTTGTAGTAGTCGTAGTAGTAGTCATAGTAGTAGTGGTAGTAGCCGCAGGGGCAGTAGTAGCAGTAGTAATAGCAACAGTAATAGTAGTAGAAATAGAAGTGGAAGTAGTAGTAGTAGTTATAGTAATAATAATAGTAGTAGTAGTTGCAATGATAGTTGTAGCAGTAGTAGTAGCTGCAATTGTAACATTAGTAGGAGTAGCGGTAGTAGTAGTAGCCGAAGTAGTAGCAGTAGTAATAGTAGTAGGAGGAGTAATAGTTGTAGCAAAAATAATAGCAGTAGTAGTTTTAGTATTTTTAGTAGCAGTAGGAGTAGTAGTAGTAGCAACAGTAGTTGTACTGACAATAGTAGTAGCAATTGTTTTAACAGTAGTAGAAGTAGCAGCAACAACAGCAGCAGCAGTAGTGCAGCAGTAGTAATAGTAGTAGTCGTAGTAGCAGTAGCAGTAGCAGTAGTTGTTGTAGCAGTAGCGGTTATTGTTGTAATAGTATTAGTAGTAGTTGCGGTAGTAGTAGTAAAAGTAGTAGTAGTAGGTGAAGCAGAATTAGTTGTATTAGTAGTAGTAGTAGTAGTTGGAGCGATAGTAGTAACAGCAGTAGTAGCAGTAGTTGTAGTTGTAGTAACAGCAGCAGCAGCAGCAGTTGTAGTTGTAGTAACAGCAGCAGCAGCAGCAGTAGTAGTAGTGACAATTGCAACAGTAGCAGTAGCAGTAGCAGTAGTTGTAGTGGTAGCAGCAGTAGTTGTTGTTATAGCAGTTGAAGTATTAGGAGTAGAAGTAGTTATAGTAGTAGAAGTATCAGAGTAATAGTAGTAATAGTAGTTGTTGTTGTTGTTATTGTAGTAATAGTAGCAGTACTAGTGATAGCCGTAGTAATAGAAGTTATAGTAGCAGCAGTAGTAGTAGTAGTCATAGTAGTAGCAGTAGTAGCAACAGTAGTAGTCGTGGTAATGGCAGTAGTAGTTGTTGTTGTTGTTGTAGCAATTGCAGTAGTAGAAGTAGTAGTAGTAGTTGTTATTGTAGGAGAAGTGGAAGCAAAAGTTGTAGTAGCAGTAAAAGTAGTAGTAGTAGGAGGAGGAGGAGTAGTAGTTGTTATAGTAGTAGTAGAAGTAGTAGTAACAGCAGCAGTAGTAGCAGTAATAGTATTAGTAATAGTAGTAGTTACAGTAGTAGCAGCAGTAGTAGTAGTAGCGATAATAGCAGTAGTAGCAGTAGTAGTAGCAGCAGTAGCAGTAGTTATTGTAGTAGTAGTAGTTTTAGTAGTTGGGATAGTTGTAGTAGTAATAGTAGTAGCAGTAACAGTAGTAGTAACAAAAGTAGTGGTAGTAGTAGTAGCAACAACAATAGTAGTAGTAGAAATAGTAGTAATTGTAGTAGAAGGCGTAGTAGTAATAGTAAAAATAGTCGTTGTAGTTGTAGTAGAAATAGTAGTTGTAGTAGTTGTAGTGCTAGTAATAGTAATTGTAGTAGTTGTTGTATTAGTAGTAGCAGTAGTAGCTGTAGTTGCAGAAGTAGTAATAATAGTAGTTGTTGTTGTAGCAGCAGTTATAGTAGTAGTATTGGTAGTAGTTATAGCAGTCGTAGTAGTAGTATAAGTAGTAGTAATAGTAGAAGTAGTAGTAGCAGTAGTAGTAGCAGAAGTAGTAACATGAACACTAATAGGGGTAGTATTAGTAGTAGTAGAGGAAGAATCAGGAGTGGTAGTAATAGTAGTAGTAGAAGCAGTAGCAGTAACAGCAGTAGTAGTAGTGGCAGTATTAATAGTTATAGTCATAGTAGCAACAACAGCAGTAGTAGCAGCAGTGGTAGTAGTATTAGCAATAGTAGTTGAGCTAGGAGTAGTAGTTGTAGCAATGGTAGCAGTAGTAGTATTTCCAGTGGTAGTGGTAGTTACATCAGTAGTTGTAGTAGAAGAAGCAGTAGTAGTAGTAGCCGTAGTAGGAGATGCAATAGTAGTTCTGGTATTTGTAGCAGTAGTAGTAGTAGAAGTTGTTGTTGTAGTAATAGTAATAGTAGTATTAGTAGCTGTAGTAGTAGTAGCGGTAGGAGTGTTAGTAATGGTAGTATTAGTAGCATCAATACTAGTGGTAGTTATAGTAGTAGTGGTAGTAGCAGAAGTAGTGGTAGTAGTAGTTGCAACAACAATAGTAATAAAAGTAGTAGCAGTGACAGAAGAAATAGCAGTAGTTGTAGTAGAAGAAGTATTAGTAGTAGGAGAAGTTGTAGAAGTAGTAGTAGTAGTAAGAATAGTCATAGTAGTAGTACTACTACTACTATTAGTAGTAATAGTAGTTTTATTAGTATTAATAGCAGTAGTAGCAGAAAAAATAATATTAAATTTAATATATATATATATATATATAACGTTTATCAAACTATTTAATAAGAAAAAAGTGTATTAAATAAATTCCGAATTAATTGTATTATATTTATACAATTCATTATTTTTGGGTCATTTTCAAATTTATGTCATTTTTTTAATTAACTTAGTGTTTTCGAATATTAATATATTATATTATTCTATTTACTTAAAAATAAAATATTAATTTTCAAAAAATAATATATATTTTGTGTTTATAAATTTTATTTCTATTTTTAAAGTTTGTACCAAATATAATATTAAATTTAATATATTTTTCGAAATAGATAGAATTAATCAATTTCTAAATTCATCCAAAAAATACTCATGCAAACATCGGAATTAGACAATTGCAACAATTCGGTCACTTTCTAGGAATTGATAGAATTGATCAATTTCTCAGTTTCGGATTGGGAATTCATCGGAACGGCGCTTAAGGGTCTGTTGGGATGGATTCTAAATCCTAGGAATTGGGAGAATCAGAGGAATTAAAAGTCCAACTCCTTAATTACGGTGTTTAGTTTGATTCCAAAATTGTGAATCGACGGAATTGGACAATTCCTACTCTTTTCCAATTCCGGTTTTTAGTTCCAAAAACTTTTAGAGAAATACATCTAATCCCTGGGAATTGCGGCAAGGCCCACAAATCAGCATTTTCTAATATTAATATATTATATTATTTTACTCACTAATAAATAAATTATTTGTTTCTAAAAAATAGTATATATGTTATGTTTGTGAATTATATTTATATTTTTCAGTATTTTGTACTAAATTTAATATTAAATTTAATATATATGTATTTTACCTTTATCAAAATATTTTATAAGAAAAAATTATTTTAAATAAATGCTAAATTAATCGTATTATAACTATAGAATTCTTTATTTTTGGGCTATTTTTAAATTTATATTAATTTTTCATTCACTTAGCCATTTCTAATATTAATATATTTTATTATTTTACTTACTTATAAATAAAGCATTTATTTTTGGAATAGCATATACGTTATGTTTGTAAATTATATTTATATTTTTGAAGTATTTTATAACTGAATTTAATATTAAATTTATTATATATGTATTTTACATTCATCAAACCACTTAACAAGAGAAAGAAATATTAAATAAATCTCAAGTTAATTATATTAAGATTATAGAATTCTTTGTTTTTGGGCGATTTTCAAATTTATATTAAATTTTTAATTAACTTTGTGTTTTTTAATATTAATATATTATGTTATTCTATTTACTTATAAATAAAGTATTAATTTCCCAAAAATAATGTATATTTTTTGTTTATAAATTATATTATATCATTTTATTTTGTACAAAATGTAATATTAAATTTAATATATTTCTTAAAATTGAGAGAATTAATCAATTTCTAATTCCATCTAGAAAATACTCATCCAAATTCCGAAATTAGACAATTCTAACGATTTCCTCAATTTCTCAAAATTTACAGAGTTGATCAATTCCTCAATTCTAGATTGCGAATTCATCCAAATAGTCCCCTAAGGGTCTGTTTGCAGGAATGGAAAGTCCAATTCCCTGATTACGGTGTTTAGTTCGATCCAAAAATTTGGAAATTGACGGGATTAGAGAATTCCTACCTTTTCAAATTTCGGTTTTGAATTCTGAAAATTTTGAGAGAAATTCATACAATTCTTGGAAATTGCGGCAGGTCCCACAAATTAAATGACGAATTTAGATAACATTTAGGGCTTTTTTAAAAAAGTTTTTATTTTTAAATTGATTTCCTTGTTTTAGTTTTAAAATATTTATTTCTCAAAATATAAATTGCCTTTAAAGAGATTTGTAATTTTAGATTTATCAAATTATTTAACATGGCGGCTACAATGTAATAAACAAATCTTGAGTTAATTTTGTTATATTTAAATAATTCTCCATTTATGGGCGATTCTATGTAATATATTAATTTTTGAATTAATAAATTAATTTTCTAAGAAAATATTTTTTTTACGGTAATCAAATTAGTTAACCGGAAAAAATATAAAATAAATCCTAAATTCATTGTATTGCAATTATGAAATTCTTTACTTTTGGGCCACATTTAAATTTATATTAATTTTTTATTAACTTAGCATTTCCTAATATTAATATATTATATTATACTCTTTACTTATCAATATAGTACTTATTTTTGAAAAATAGTATATATGTGACGTTTGCAAAAATTTACTTTTTACCCTCCATAATTTTATAATTAAATCCCAAAAAACTTATTTTTTTCTCCCTCCACTTTTGTCCCAAAATATTTATAAATAAATCCTTAAAACATTTTTATTTATAAAAAATTCAATAAATGTTAATATTTTTCAAAAAATTATTTATGAGGGAGCTGAAATATTTTAATTATTTTAAAAATAAATCCTAATATTTGTATATTTACAAATAGACCCTTGAATTTTTTTATTTATAAAAAAGTCCAAACATTAATATTTTTTAAATAAAAATTTATCAAAAAACCTTAAATATTTTAAATATTTAAAAAATAAACCCTATATAAGAAATTTAATTACAAATTATATATTTCTAAATTTACAAATAAGTCCCTTGAATTTTTTTATTTATAAGTAAGTCAAAAATTTATAAGTTTTACAAACAAAGTTGAAGGTATTAAAACTTAAAATTTTAAAATACAAGTTCAATATTTTGTATATTTACAAATACACCTCTCAATTTTTTTATTTATAAATAAGCCCAACTTTTATCATTTTTTTAATAAAATTTCACAATATTGAAGTTTTAAAAATTACAATTTTGAATTACAAATTTAGTATTTGTACATTTACAAATAAACACCGTTAATATTTTTTATTTATAAATAAGTTCAAAATTTTATCATTTTTAAAATAAAATTTTACAAAAAAGACATTGAATGTTTTAAAACTTAAAATTTCAAATTACAAGTTTAATATTTGTACATTTATAAATAGACCTCTAAAATATATTTATTTATAATAAGTAAAAAAATTTATTATTTTTTAAATAAAATTTTACAAAGGTTTTAAAACTTAAAATTTGAAATTACAAGTTTTATATTTATACATTTACAAATAGACCCCTTAAATATTTTTATTTATAAATAAGTATAAATTTTTATTATTTTTTAAATTAAATTTTACAAAAAAGACATTGAAGGTTTTAAAACTTAAAATTTAAAATTACAAGTTTAATATTTGTATATTTAAAAATAAGCCCCTTGAATATTTTTATTTATAAATAAGTCCAAATTTTATTTATTTTAAAATTAAATTTTACGAATAAGTCATTAAAGGTTTGAAAACTTAAAATTTAAAATTACAATTTTCATGTTTGTACATTTACAAATAGACCCCTTGAATATTTTTATTTATAAATAAGTCTAAATTTTTTATCATGTTTTAAATAAAATTTTACAAAAAAAATTGAAGGTTTTAAAACTTAAAATTTAAAATTACAAGTTTAATATTTATACATTTATAAATAAATGCATCAAATATTTTTATTTATAAATAAATCTAAATTTTGACATAAAATTGCTTAAAAATTAACATAAAAAATTAGGTATTTCCTGAAATAAGATCGTAATTAACATACGCATATTAAAAAACGCATAACTAATCATATGGATACAACATATTCTAATATTAAATATCATAATACACACGTTACAATGCTTACATCCAAAATAGTAGTGATGAATATATAGTACATTCGCATATAAAGATCTAATGAACCTATATGCAGATATCAAGTCATCCTGATATCACAACATTACAATCCAAAAATAAAAGTCGAAAAATCACAACATTCTCGAATAAAAGTTGAAAAATCACAGTATTACAATCCAAAAATCACATGGAAGACATCGTCCAACATCTGATGAACTTCCTGCAAAAACACTAATCTTACGAGATTCTCTGAATCAGATATCTGTAAAATATATAACAATATGAGTAGAACATAAGTAAATAAATAACATCAAAAACTAGTTCAAATTTAATTCAAAATTAATAAAAATTGAGAAGGCACGTGGAGGGATTCCACCGTGTCTTCAGCATCTACAGTGGCATTTCTGGAACATTGACCATGCACAACTGCGCTAGTAATCCATTGGGGGGGGGGCACGCTCGAGGCCAACGCCAGGGCGCGCTAGCACAGGCCTCAGCCGTCCACGCCTGCGAGCTCGTGCGCCCTCGCGGGCCTAGGGCCCACACTTGCACGCCTCTGGCGTCCGCACTCGCGCGCCTTCACCTGCATGGCGCCCACGCCTACGCTTGCTGAAAGAAGAGGAGAGAGGAGGGGGGGGGTGAGGACGCTCGAGGCCAACGCCAGGGCGCGCTAGCACAGGCCTCAGGCGTCCGCGCCTGCGAGCTCGTGCGCCCTCGCGGGCCTAGGGCCCACACTTGCACCTGCCTCTGGCGTCCGCACTCGCGCGCCTTCGCCGGCATGGCGCCCACGCCTACGCTTGCTGAAAGAAGAGGAGAGAGGAGGGGGGGTAGGAAGGAGGCGATCTGCTCGCGGCGAGAGAGACTGACACGGATCTGCTTGCCAGCGGGGCAAACGGAGGCTGATCTGCTCGTGGGGGAGTGCGGATATGCTCGCGGTGGGAGGGCAGATGCAGACATGGATCTGCTCGTCGGCGGGGCAGGCAGAGACCGATCTGCTCGCAAGGGGGTGCGGATCTACTCGCCGGGGAGTGACAACGCGGGGCACCGGCAAAGCAGCGGCGTGGGGGAGTGACGGCACTGGGGACCGGCAGAGCAGCGACGCGGGGCTGGATAGCGCAGCAGCAAGAGAAGAGATAAGGTTTAACTGTAAATATCGGGAGTTTTTTGTAAATATAACTAATTTCAAGGTGTTATATGCAAATATCCGAAAGTTATATATAAAATAAATAATAAGTTTTTTAGGACTTTAATTGTAAAATTACAGAGGATAGAAGTGTAATTTTTAGAAAAAAATTTTGATTAAATAATAATCAGGGAGGTGTAGGTAATTACGAAAATTTTGTGGGATTTTCATAATTAAAGGAAATTTCGAGAGTGTACGTAATTAGCCCTTTTTTATTTCTTTCATATATATTTTTTAAAAAAATAAATTAATAAATTAATAAAGCATATTTTGGTGGTTAAAAATATATATAAATATTAAAAAATATTTACATTAAAAAAATAATTTTGAAAATATTTATTCAATCAATAAAATATATTTTAAATTAGAAATTGATAATCTATAGAATATTTACAAAAATATGTAAAAAAATTAATGAGTAGAGGAAAAAAATTTCATAGGATTTTAAATAAAAAATTTAGTTTATTTTTTAAAAAATAATGTTAATGGTTGAACCAAAAAAAATGTACAAAAATTTCCTATTAACCCACCCAAACAAACATGGGCTCCACGCATTTTCGAACCGAAATTGTGAATTCCACTTTTTTAGAAAAGGAATTCAAGTGTCACTGTTCGGAATTGTTGAAAATTTCAATTCCAGCAATTCCAAACGGTGTTATTATAACCAAACAATGAAATTGGAAAAATTAGATCTTCAATTCCCCTAATTCAGACCGTTTGGAATTGATCCAAACAACCCCTTGGTACTATCCGAAATCAAGTGATTTTTTGTATTTAAATTAAGATAATTTTTTTAGAAAAATTACTTTAGTTGAGCTGATTTTTTACAAATTTATAGTATAAAGTGAGTGATTTTTTACTAATAATAATGAAGTAGGTGATTTTTCGTAAATTTGTGAAAAGGTAAGTGATTATTTACTAAAAATTCTTATTTTTAAAATTTCCATAACTCGATACAATTGAGATGCAAAACACATGTTATACACTAATAACTAACAAACTTTACATATTTTAAATACAAAAGATAGTTATATTTTTCATGCATATCATTTCAAGACACGTTTATTAGATCTCAATGTATTTTCTCCATCGCTTTTTGTGATTTGAAATATATCTCATAAAAGAAACAAGAAGAATTGGTTTTATCACATCCATCAGACTTTTCGAGATATTTTCATACATCCGTCAAGCTCTTGGGTATATTTTCATATATTTGTCTGACCGTTCGTTCATTTGCCAAGCTATGGAGACATTTTCGTACATCCCCAAACTAACAATTTCATAAATTAGCCAAGCTGTTTACATCACTTTGAAGATTTCCACATAAAGACACTATTTTCCTATTAAAATAGGATCCTAGAAATGCTATTGAAAGTCAATACTGGGAATATATTAGTAGCTCTTTTAGACATAAAATCAAATAAACAAAAGGCATACCATTTTTTTATGGACTAGGCTTCTTAGCTTCTATTTGACAACCATCTTTATCAAAGATTTGTGTTTTGAAACAGAAATCCTCAACATACTTGTAAAATTGTAAAAGAAAGAAGTGAACTTTTTTGCCACAATTTTAATTAAATAACAACTAGAGAATCGTAAGTAATAAATTTTTTAAAAAAAGAGCAAATATATACTAAAATCGCCCAAAAATTTTAATAAATAGAATAAATTATGAGAGATTCCATGTAAAAAGCCAAACAAAAAATCACTTCTTTTGGTGTCAAAAATGAATAAAAATTGATTAATTTTTGACAATTTATTAAACAAAAATATAATTATTTATATATTAATTATTATTTATTTAAATATTTTACAAATTTAATTTGTTAATTTGTAAACAAATATATATTATTATATTTAAATTATTAATATTTTTATAATTAAAAATATCTTTCAACTTACTTTTAAAAATTATTTCAGACCAAAAAATGCGAAAATAAAGTTTAACTTCTTTTTACTTTCAGAACAAAAATAATCAAATGTAAACTAATTTTTAATAAATCAAACAATAAAAATAGATAAAAGTAATTTTTCTTCCAATCATCTTTTAACCAACCAAATAAACCCAAGCTTAACCACAAGTTTAACCTGACTACTGCAAAAAATTAAACACACCAAATTTATTTAAGCAACATAAGATGGATTACAATATGCCATTTTTCCTTCATAATATCAAGTTATATCAATATATAATGGGGCAATGCCTTCCAATAAGCCCTCTCCACCCCCCATTAGAGTCATAATTAAGGCGAAGGAACACCATCTCCACACATCACAATATTATTGATTACTTCACCACCAATTTTCTACTTATCTCTTATTGCATTGAAACAATTAAACCAGCCAACCAAACTGAACACAATAAATATCACACCCAATTCCTTTCTCTTGGCTTCCCATTCAATCTCCAAATTTGAACGGAATCAAAGAGTTGATTGGAAAAATGTCAAATGAGGCCACTTACTTCCATATCTTAACGGACTTATCATGGCTTGCAGAAGCAACTATTCCAGTGAGGGGAGACTGGGCCAATGCTGTGACCAGACCTTCGTGTGCCTGGACTGTCATTGTCTGGTCTTCCACCATGTTCCATAGCTCCAAAGACTGCAACAATGTGACAAGCAAAACAACAACTGGAATTAATTTATGGATTTTTGATACTCTTAAGAATGGATTTTCTCTTTTTATTCTCTTTATTTTTTTCTTGCAAAAAATTGAAGCAACCAGTCCAGGAAAAAAACCAAAATCTTCTAACTGAACTCAGATAAATCTTCTTCTTCATGGTAATAATAGAGGACGGGGGTGGAGGTGGGGGGCGGTGTTTAAGAACTAAGAATATACTTTGAGCTTGAAGAACATGTTATGCAAGGATTATCTACGACAAGTAAATTGTGAAGCCCAGCAGTGCAAGCAGTTTAATGGGGCCACAAAAGCCTTTCTTAACAAAAATAGTCAAACCTCCAAAGCCTCTCTTCTTATGCTTTCACAAGAACATCCATAGAAAGCTAACAGAAATCACACTCATTTATTGTTTAAGGTACTGAGGAACCAAAGATAAAGCAAATTGTCAAATGGAAAGTGTCCTGACATCTATCTCCTGGGGAAATGAGTTTTAGATATATCAACAAGAGGCACAAGGCCCTGGTAGACTATAATCATCAATTTGAATGATGTTTCATCACATGGCAGTTGCATGGAAAACAGATAGTCCTAAAAATGCGACAGTAAGTACCTGATAACCTCAATGACCAAGAGATAGTCTGAAAGATGCTACAGAATGTACCTGATAACCTCCAATGACCAAGAGATTGGAATAGCTTGGATGGAAGACACAAGAATGAAATTTGTTTCCATTGGAGCTCCGCTCATGGATGCATTCTCCGGATGCTATGGACCACACTTTTACAGCATCCTGACTAACAGATGCTAGGTAATCCCCATTTGAACTCCAGCAAACAGAGCGAACCTCCTTATTATGACCCTACAAATAAACAAGGTAAGTGATAACGGTCGATCATAGATTTCATAGAACTTGGGATTATATTACTACTATGAAAATATGGCAGCTTGGTCCAAGGCCATTCTTATACAACAGCTGGATATATCAGTGAGACCTGCAACGAGAGTGTCTTTCTGTCTGTCTCAACATCAAAGATGGAGACCATATTTTCTGCTGCTGCTGCCAGAAGATGCCCAATTCTAGGCTGGAATCTCACTTGAGCTGTGCCACCCTGTTTCCAACATCATTTTAGGTTCAGAACTTTAGGTACAAGTTTTCCATATAAGCAAACTAACTCATTAGTGAGAAAAGGTACCGGAAGCAACCTTAGAAACTCGGGAACAAGAATACTGGCCTACATTCCAGAAGCGAATCTCACCATTACCATCACAAGAGCAGAACAAGTCCGTTTTCTTGGGATGGAAGTCTAGTGATGCCACTTGGGAGCTGTGCCCGCTATATGTGTGCAGACAAAAACTTGGCTGAAAAGGAAAACATGCAAACCGAAGCAGAATCGACATGTCGGAAAAAGAGAAGTTAGACCATTAGTTGTTACAAGAAAAAATTAACCAATAAAGACTATCCACATCTCATAGGAATTTGTTCTTAAATACTGAAACTACCACCAAAGAGCTGATAGTGTATTTTAGAAAAAAACAAATATTTCATTTTAACTATTATAAAGGTAGATCCAAGTTAATGTAACTATCGTTCAAACTAATAAGAAAATAAATAAATTGAAAAGCCAAATAATCTGGCAAGCAGTTCAAAACTATTTCTTCATGGAGCAAAGCAATCATAGATGTAATATAAACAACAGAAAACTCAGATTCTTATAACAAAACCTAGTACTAGTGTGCATCTCTTCAAATATTCATAAAAGAAAACCAAACACGTGCATGAAACTAACAACCAGTAGCAAAATTTAGGAGGATCTAAAGCCATTACTTCAGCTGCATTCCATATCCGCACTGTTCTATCAAAAGAACTTGTAGCCAGATGTGTGGAGTTCGGTCTGAAACGGACATCTGTAATAATAAGTGTGTGTTCTTCTGGAGTGCTTTCTGTCTGCTTAGTGTCCATGTTCCATAGAACAACCTACAGACAGAGAATTGTAAGCATCATCAATGTCCAAGAAAATTTGCACAACCAAATTACTTGTATGGAGACCACAGAGGATAGATATACCATTTCATTCTCTTGTTACTCGTCATGGAATAACTTTTTGTGTCAACACAATGCATAAGTAAATGAATATACTTCATTAACTAAAGAATATATGACCCAGTTTGCTCAAAAAAATAGAAAAAAAATAAAAGATTATATGCAACACCTTTTTTTCATGTCCTGCACTGGCCAACAATTTTCCATCAGAGGAGAAGTCACAGCAGACTACTTTGCTGTTGCTAGTACGGATACATCCAACTTCTTTGAATGTAAAACCTAGAAGACACAAGGTGTGGCAGCATTTGAGATAATTTCCTAAAAGTACTGAACTTACTTCATTTTACTATAATCACCCTTCATTGACTCAGAGTTATGTTCCTCAGTATTTCTTTTTAATGGAGCAAATATATCTTGTGCATCTCCATCATCATGTGAGAGAAAAGATTCTACATTGTCATCCAATGAACCAACGTCACCAAAATGCTCCAAATCATCCTGCCATTTGAAATTTAAATGTAGTTATAGGTCAGACAAAAGCAAAACTAGACATTGTAACTCTTATAATATAAAACATTTTAGGTCCTGTACAGAAATACCATTTGATTTGACGATGAAGCTAGCACACCAGTTGCATCAGTGCCATACATCATTAAATTTTTTGGCATACTACTATGTTGCAGATTCCCAGTCATTGTCATTGCATCACCCAGTGTGTGAGTTGATGGAGTTGATGGAGGAGAATTGGAAGGTCCAACTGTGTTTCCTGTGCCAGTACTGTTAGCAGCTCCAGAGGAAGTTTGTTTCCTTTTTCTATTACTCTGCATTATGATATGGATCCTCAATGTTAAATAAAAACTTCCATAAATAAATGGATGATAATTTAGAAAGCTGTATTTGGAAATTGAGTACCTGTAGCAATTGTTGCTGCTGTTGTAGTTGTTCCTGCTGTGGCTGAGAGGATTGTTGCATCTGGGCCATTTTCAGCTAATCATATATGTGTATATATTTGTAAACGTAAGATGTAGGGAAGAAAAACTAACAAATAATATAAATCATCAAGAACAAGCTAGAATCTAAGAGTTATACTAATCGCACAACATTACAAAAAAATTGACACCACACCCTCTGCAGAATTGCATAGTGGCAAAGCCCATTTTGAATGGTTGTTTTCATGATTAGGAATTTATAGACCAAGGTATGATGTTGGCCAGAAACTCCTTCAGGCTATTATAACGACCGAATATTTGTTTTTGGGTAAACTGAAAGTAACCATAAAGCAAATCCCTCAATAAACATCAAGCTGAAGTTAAATTTGATGATTCCAAATGCATAATTTGCATACCACATTGTAGTCAGGAGAGGCTGCTTAGGCATGCAGCAGGGGAAAATGATTTAGAAAGTATAAAGGGCTATGTTTCAAAATGGTGAGAAATCAAATTACATGTCAAACACACTACTCACTGTACTCAGTTTTTACTAAAAACACATTATAATAAATAATTAATGAACATATCAAATACCTTCATAAGATATTCAGCTTGATCTGGCCTGACATTTGTTGAACTCGATTGGAGTGGTGAGCCAACTGATCCATCATTCCCAATGGATTGGCCATCTTTACCAGATAAATTACCTCTAGGCAAGCTCCTACATCTCATGTCACCAAAGTTAGGGGAGCAGGCGAGGTTGCCTTGTGCTTGAGCCTGTGCCAAGAACTGCTGTTGCTGTTGTGGTGACAAAAATTGAAATTGATTTTGTGCGGACATAAAAGGTTTCTGCACTTGTGAACCTAAATTTGAACGTATTTGATCAATTCCCTGAAAATTTCGATAAAATTAGTCCTCAATCAGTAATGCAGCATTATATAGAAAAAAAAGTCCTTTCTTGCACCCAACATACCGTTAAAGGCCAACCTTTTAATGGAAGACCACTAACACCTTGATTCAAACCTGGAGAGGTAAAATCAGGATAGATCACATGTCAAAAATCTTAAATGAGTTTCATTTTTAGATTTTAATAACAGAAAATTGTTCACACTCAATAAAAAAATGAACATGAATAGTTCGAATTTTCAATTGAAGTTGGACCATTATCAAGTATGAAATAAAAAATGTGTATGAACATCAACTATTAACTATTAAAAGTCAACCTAATTTCAGTACAAGAAAGTTAACTCTCCTGTTCTCACAATTACAAAAAATAAAAAACAGAAGGTGCATCTAAAAGTAGAAAAGAAAACCAATTGAGTGTGTTGATTGTAGACATAGTAACAAGTAATTCCTAATCTTAAATACTTAAGCATCTCAGCATATGAGTGGTGGTACAACTACTAATTCCGACCTATGGATTCATAAATTATAGGGAATTATCCCTAGCTCATTACATAAGGATGTTCAAAAGGTAAGTTGCAGTGCATGATCCTTAAGGTCTACCTACCAGCACTACCTAATCCAAATTTTTGTTGCATTATTCCTTGTGACATTGAAGATGGGTCCATGGGCAAAGATCTTTGTGCTACACCCAAGTCACCTTTGATATCCTGCATTAGGAAACAATAAAACAAGCACCCTACTTGAAATATTGGAAAAAAAAACATCGAGAACGAATTCAAAATGAATTCTGAAAAGGCAAAATTCCATTTGAATGAAATGGAGAGGGAAATAATTGGAAAATAGAGGGCAATTGCAAATAGTTACAGTTGACTCTTGAGTTCGTGGTTGAATTTGTTGTAGAGCTGAAGACATATTGCCTGCATTCCCTTGCACTAACTGTCTGTACCAAATAAAGCTTAAGAAATAAAGAATATGATATCATGTTAAAAGAAAATCCTGTTAATAGTACAGTGGATCTTACCCTGTATGGCCTGCTGGTGACTTGAGAAGTGCCATTCTGCTTGCCTCAAGAAGTTGAGGAGCAGCTTCAGAATCCAATGCATGAGGATGTTTCATCCGCTCTTCATACATTTTGGCAGCAAACATACTAGCAGGTGATTGAGTCAAGATTCCATCATAATTGGTGGTGCTTATAGAAGAACCAAGAGAAGGGTGATTTGCATCCCTTCGCTGCATTTGAGCATGCCTCTGTTGTATGAGTTGCAGTTGTTGCATCTGCAACTGCTGTTGCTGCTCCCTTGCCTTATTTTGTTGAGCCTATAAGTTGAAAAGAGTTTACATGGAGTTACACTGACAAACTATGTGCAACCAAAAACAGAAGAAGCATCGGAGTATGTCCATTAGATATCAAAAAAACCCACCTCAATATACGCTGCAGCAACGTCAGAATGCTTCTCATTTGTCCTTGCAATGAATATGTCCCAGAACACAGACCACCATTCGAATAAAAAGCCTCCAGGGGCATCAATTGCTGCAAACACAAGTTAAAATGTTACTTCATGATCCAAGTCTTTTTAAGGGTTCAGGACTTAAAAGATCCAACGTGCAAAAGTGACTAGAAAACTACCAAAGAGCTGTTCAGCAACCAATAACTTAAAGGTAGAAATTGTTTTCGGTATATTTTTTTAAGAAAATTAGGTGTTAACCAAATGTTTTTTGGAGAAATATATCTCAAAAATTGGTTGTTTAGGGAAACAGGGTCACTTAGCAAATGGTGGTGTAGCATACTGCAAAATGCCAAAAGACGGATTTGCCATGGCCACAAATTAAGAAGAACATATAATCAGAAGTCATGAAACGTATTGGCAGCTAAATTCGAAAACAGATTGACTTGTAGATCTGATTCATTCTAAATCTACTTTCCTCGAGTTGTGCCAAGTTAATAGAGTTAACATGAATGTTTCTTGATTATAATGAGCCAAGGGAACAAAATTTGAATGCAAATTTTGGCTGCAGAATCTCATTGTGCAAGTGTGTATAATGCCAGAAGTACAAGACTGCCGCGGACAAATAATTGCATGAATTTCCAGTTGATGTCAAATTAATCTTCAAATAACCAGTTGTTACTTGCCAAAACAATTATGTGGATGGTTCTGACTCTTCTTATTTCAACTTTTTATGTTGAGCTATGTGGATTTCTATGAGCTATGTGGATTTCTATGTATAAAATAAACAATTGCCACTTTGGATTCTAAACATAGCTCAGTAATAAATCCCCCAAGCCTATTTGGATTGCAGATTTGCGATAAGCACGTGAACAACACCGCTGACCCCGAATTCATCCAAACACTACCCACCAAAAACTACTCATATCCCAAATTGGCTGGCCCAATTGTCCTAATTCCGGTGTTTGTGAGTGCTAATACAAATTAGGAAATTACTAGAGTTGACAACTCCAATAATTCCCAATTATTGATTTGAATTCCAAACCAAGGCGAGTGAAATTCACAATTCCGGTCAGAATTGCTAGGGTCCACCAATACATCTTCCTGACCCAGTTCCCTGGCTTTTGTTCCCATCGCCATATTGCGATCTTTTCTTTCCTAGCCTTTTCGCGATCTTCTATTCTCTAGATTGATCTTCTTTGCCGTCGCACTGGTGCTTCTTCTCTTCTTGACTATTTGGATCTCTGCTATTACTAAATTAGAATGACGGATGAGAAAGCCCTAGCTCCATTGGATGGCACTAGAGAAGAGAGGACACCGAGGCGAAAACCCTAGAGCACTGCTAAGTTGTTCGAGAAGAGATCAAAGGCCATTAAGGACAGGGAGTTTGTCGAGGCGATTGATTCCCTTAGCTGCGCCCTCGAAATCAAGTTTCTTTTCCTTTCTCAGTCCATTTTTACTTCAATTTTGTCTTTTTTCGCCAAATTTAATGAACTTACTTGATTTCTAGGGTTTCATATTATGGAGAGCTTGCTCCGGAGTGCGCCAGCTACTACTACAAGTATAGGTGTGCGCTTCCGCACAAGGCACAGGAGGAAGTTGATCCAATGGGAGATGCATCGAAGAGCGCTTAGAAGAATTTAGAAAGTGTAGAGGAGAGCACAAACTCGAGGATTTCCACTTCTGATTCCAATAACAAATTGCAATCAGGGGAACGTACCATTTTGTTGTCACTTGTTGGTTGAATTGTCGATTAGAAGAGACCAATGAGTAGATGGCTAAGTGCTTTTGTCTACTAAAAGATCAAAAAGTGTAGCATAAATTTTACAGTCATTTGGTGCCAAGTTTGTGAAACCAAGTTTTGGGTCGCTTGTGGTTTTTGGTATCAAGAGGAGAATGCTAACTAGCATTTGTACTTTGATTTACAGTTGAACTTTGAGCTATATGACCACCCTTACAAAGAAGCTGGTGTTGAAGCTTAAGCTGAAAATATGGGTAAACAAACTGGAATTGAAGCTTAAGCTGAAAATATTGGAGTTGTTCCAATCATTGTTTTTTGAGGACAGATGGCATTCTGAGGTTGAACACTGTTATATGCCAAGAGTCATTTACAAATAGGCTATATTCCTTTTGCTCAAAAGAGTTGTTCATCAAAGAGTTATGTTGCCTTTTTTTTTTGGTCGAGTAGAACTTCGGGTTGTTGACGCTCAGTGCTCTTAGGCAAACAAGATCCTCTAGTTGATTGTTTCCTTTAATAGCTTTGGTGTATGGGAAGTTAATGATCTAACGATTATCATAATTTTCTATTTTATTCCAGTATGGAACATCGTCTCAATATCACTTAGACTATTTGGATTTGAATAGTTTAACTTTATTTTCTGCCTATAAAATTATTTTCTTAGAAAATTTCAAAATTTAGCATCTGTAATGCCTTCTCTCAAATAAAAACTTTACTATTATGAAGAAATGTCCTGTGTATCTATTTATGCATTTATATTTTGCATCATTGGAAAAATTGAATACAATTGCAATATGATGGGTGGATAGTTAGAAAAGCTCTTATTGTTGTCATACATGCTTCATATACACACATTTTCTCACTAGAGCTAGAAGCATCTTAGATATATGTTCGACTATCCGCAGAGTAGCTTGATCAAGGATCCATGTGTCCTTGATGATTGTGTAAGTGGCAAATGAGGTAACACTCTTGTTATTTGTTTCATTTCAAATCTACTATCAATACTCCCGAAAAACGTATGCAGAAAAAAAAAAAACCTTTTTCTATATTATCATGTAAAAATTTCATATTAAATGTTTATGTATTTCAACTTTAATATTTGTAATGAAATCTATACATTAATTAAGTTATTTTATGCACTGTATTTTAATTTCATTAATAATTGTAGGCTTTATTATTATTATTATTATATGTATAATTGTTATTCTTTCAATCATTAATATTATTTGAAAATAAATTAAATTCTTTATATCTAAAATCATATGAAACAATTTTTAATCTACCTATTAATCTTTTGCATATTTTTTTAAAATTTTAATACTTATAAATTAACTACTTCTAATTTAAAATATATTTTATTGATTGAATAAATTTTTTAAAAAATTATTTTATTTTTTCTTAACTTGTCAAATATTATAAATATATGCAACCCTCATACTATTTATATTTTTAACCACCAAAATATGTCTAATTAATTTATTAATTTAATATTTATATTAAAAATAAATATGAATAAAATTAAAAATAGGGGTAATTTCACCCATTTGGAATTGAATAATGATGTAGTGGGAGAAGAAGACATGAGAGGTAGGGAGAAAATCATCGTATTCTTACTACGATAGATTCTTAAATTCATAAAAAAGATGAAAGAAAACAAATTCAAAATAAAATAATATTATTAATAGAAAAGCTTTTCCTATGTTACAATCTTGCATTGCATATAAATCCCTCTAATAAACTTAAAATTCTACTTAGTGCAGACTAAAAATAGAACTTAAACTCCACTAAAAATCTTACTTAACATATCTCAAATAAAAAATTTAAATCATATTCTTTATTGGGTTAAAGACTGTCATTGACTCGGACTGATAAATAACTTCTAATTATAACCAATATAAAATCCGAATTATCCAAAATAGTAAATAAGAAAATTATAAAAATTGATCTCGGCTTTTCAACGAATAATTATTTGCTAGATTTGGATGAATATCTTAGAAAATATAGCCTTCAAACTGTAACTTTACGAATTCTGACGGATCCTAACTAGAGTTGGAATTCAACTTAAACTGGATCTCTAATTTTACAATAAAAATAATATAGTTATCCTACATCAGACCCCTCCACTTGTAAAAGACTTGTGCACAAGTCAAAACTCGAACTTTTTGTTATTTTAGTTATATTCTTCTCAAACACTTTCCAACATAGAACTTAATGATATAAACTAATGAGATTTCTTCGAATAACATATTCAGTAACTTGATCTACTATTTTCCTTCGATACAACCACTTAATTTTTTGTAGAATTCCTTTTAACCATGTTTGAAATAAAATTTCTGTACATATCAACTTATGATTTAGTATCATAGAAGAAAAATATTCTTCATAAATTTTCTAACTACTACTAAAATAATCTAAATATGTCATTGCAAATTTTGAATTTTGTATAGTAATAACTCTTATATGAATATCCTCCACTTACTCAAGAGAGTTGACTTTGATAAATTCAAAAAATAATCTTGAGTAGCACATTTAATATTTTCACAAGTAAAAATTTATTCATTACAATCTTTAAAATTATCAACTGATTCATATGAATTCTTATTGATAATTTCTTGAAAATTTTTTGTATCATTCAAAAACATTTTTGTATGATCTTCTAATTCATCAAAAAAAGAATTTTTAGAACCTCAATAAGTTCTTTACTAGCTTGTTTGTCTTGCATGCGATCCACAACCTCTTCTTCGATTTAATAATTCAATGCTAAAGAAAAATTACTAAAATGCGAAATTAATACTTTATGGTTATCTCTATTGATTTAATTCTAAAAGTCCTTATATAAGAGATATGTTTATTTGATTTCGATCCACTTATTTCATATTAATTTTTTTAAACATCTTTGAGCACGAGCGAATTTTTGGCTTTCCTTCACGTATCCTTTAGACTTGAATTTACTCCATCAAGATGAAGTATAACCATCAAACTTGTATTCAATAATTTTCACCTTTTTCTTTTCAGGAATCTTCATAAATTTAAAAAACTTCTCAACTTTATCCATCCAAATAAACAAATCATCATGACTATGAAAGTTGGAATATTTACCTCACTAAGATGTTGATTTTCCTGACTAATTTTATATGTTGATATCCAATATGTCGGATCGCAAACCTCTTCAACAATCAATTGATAAACTTGATTTTTAGTTTCAATTTGTTTCAAACCTTAATATTTCCTACTAATAAAAGTAAGAAAATTTTATTTGATCAAACTTTAAATTTGATAATCTTCTAAATCACCGTTTATGTAGTTATTGCCACCAACTACAATCAATGTACTTGAGCTCAGGAATAACGTCGCATTAATACCACTTGATGCAACGGGAGAGGACACAAGGGATAGAGAGAATATAATCGTCTTCTCACTATGATAAATTTTTGAATCCATAAGGAAAATGGAAAGGAACAAACCCAAAATAAAATAATATTATTAATAGAAATTTTTTTTCTTTATTACAACTTTGAGTTGTATATATAACTCTCTAATAAATTTATCCACCATTTGATTTGAAATTAGGATCAGCATCAGTATTTTTCAAAATTATTTTTTCTTATAAAATTAATATTACTTATTTCACATCGTTATTAAATTAAATTATTATAAAAAATTAAATAGTTTCTCGAACTTTAAATTATTGTAAGATTAATTTTGATAAAAAATATTAGTTTGCAAAAGTATTTCACTAGTCTTGATTTTAACCCCGATCCTAATCCCGAATCAAACGGTACCTTATAAATATAGTGTAAACTAAAAATAGAACTTAGATTCCACTAAAAATTTTAATTAATATATCTTAAATAAAAAATCTAAATTCTATTCTTTATTGGGTTAGGATTATTACTAACCCAGACTGATAAATAAATTCTAATTATGATCAATATAGAATCTGAATTATTCAAAATAGTAAATAAGAAAATTATAGAAATCGATTTCAACTTTCTAACGGATGATTATTTACCAGATTTGGATGAATATCTTATGAGATATAGCTTTCAAACTGTAATTGTTCGAATTCTGACGGATCCTAATTGGAGTTAGAACTCAACTTGACATGAATCTCTAACTTTATTATAAAAAAGATATAGTTATCTTATATCAAATAATTGTATTCCCAATTTCAAATCCAATTAAACACTAGAATTTAAAAAATTGGCGAAATTAGTTAATTTCTATTTGTATTCCAACTAACCAAATTTACGAAATTGTGAGAATTAATAATTTCTCTTCTTTATTCTAAAAATGCATTTAAACACCAAAATTTATTAATTCAACTTTGGAGAATTAGTCCAATTCACAATTCACTCAATTGCAAATCCACAATTGATCCAAATAGCCCCTACAACACCAAATCTAGTTAAAACCCTACTAATGACAGTAGCCCCTAAGCAGATTTATCTCGCGATCAGCTCTATCCAAACCGGTCCCAAATTCACCGCAAAGTTTTAATTTGAAAAAAATTTTTCCAATTTTGGTATCTTAAAAGAAAGAGATTGCAAGGAATACAAAAAAATGGGCACAAAGAACATTTACCTACTGGATCGGCCGCAACTTTTCCCTCAGCCATGAAAGCTTTCGCAGTGGATTGCAAGTTCCGTTTCAGCAGATAATCATAAATATAAACATCAAGCCTGGAAACAAAGACAATGCACAACACATCAATACATTCCAAACCAAATCCAAAACCCAAGAAACTCTAACAATTCAAGAGAAAATATCCACACAAAACCCACATTTTATCCGCTTCCCAGTTACTCTGCGCCATCCGAACTGCCGACACGGACCACCGGAAACAACTATCTCACCACTCCGATCGCGCCATCTATATCTTAAACAAAGAATCAAAATCACCAAAATTCAAGAAACTCTTCCGGAAAACGAGGTAAAAAGAAACAATTTCCTGAGGTGATCCCAGTAGCAACTACGATCCCATTCTACAACACCAGAAACAAAAAATTAACAAACTGAAAGACGAATTCGAGCTTTCGTATAGAAACAAACAGAAGAATTAAGCGCAGAAGATCTACGGACGATCCACCTCGCTTAAATCCTCAAAATTGCAGACCACTCAGCAACGATCCAAAAAATTGGGAATCAAGCAAGAGACTGAAACGCACCGAAATAGAAAGGGCGGATCCGAAGAGGAATTAGAGCTTCGGATCGGGGAGAATGATGGGAAGCGCTCAGCTCGAAATTTTCCGAGAGGGAGAAAGGCGAAGGGAAGATGAACCGCCTCTGAAGAGGGTATTTGTTGTCCTGCGATCGTACGGTCTTGTAGTAGCCTCGAGATTGGAATCGGAACCACCGGAGCGGTGGAGATCGAACGGTTAGGTTCGGCTGTTTGATGCGGAGGGCCGAGGCAATTAATCCGAGCCTCAGGTTCGGAGATAATTTGCGTATTAGCACAGTCACTCAATTTCTAGACTCGAACCGTGACATTCTAACTGTGGCTTTATACTATAGTAGCCAGGTGGATATGTAGGATACCGTAGGTGGTTCTGCGTCGACGGAAAATTGTTGCAAAATATCCGGCCCGGGCCTCTCTTCTCCAAATGCACTGATCAAACGGAAAAACCGATCTGGAGGCAGATGGACGATCAGCTTTGCCACGAAGGTGCGGAGCCGCAGATTTACCGGCAAAAGGGGGCAGCCTTGCTTCGGGCTTGTTCCGCACGTGCGTGCGACAGAGATCACTGGTTTGGTTCAAAATAATGGCTTGAATTTCAACCACCTTTACCACGTTTTAACTATTTATTAAATGTGATAAACAACTGTAAATAAAATTATTTTGCTGAAAAAAATTAGGGGAAATTACGTACACCTCTTTGTAATTAGCCCTAATTACCTACAATTTTTCGTAATTTCTGGAATTACCCACACCACCCTCTTTTTCAAAATATTTACCTACACCCCCTATTGTTATTTAAAAGTTTTATATTTATTTAATTAGAATTTTACGATACGGTCACTAATGTGGTAAAATTATCATATTTCAAATTTTTTTATTATTTTATTTTATATAAATATTAATAAATAAAATATTGTATTAAATAGTAACAAACTTTGACATCTCATAATAGATTGAACTTCTAATTAATAAATAAAAATAAACTTAAATAATGATATGACAAATAAAAATGAACTTTTCAAAGAAAAAAGAAAATAAAATTGTATCAACAATTTCTTTTCTATCAAATTCATTTGTGAAAATCATATTTGTCTTTTCCTATTCAAATAATAAACTGTTTTTAAGGAATAACCCTCCATTTATGTAGTCTGGGCTAAGATTAAGGCAATTTAGTAAAAAAATTTCAAAAAAAAAGAGAGTATCATAAAATCAATACATTTAAATATGCATGAATTACTCTTAAATGCGTATATTTTAAGTCAACTTAAAATCATTTGATCCTATCAAACATAGAACAAAGGATCTATGAAATAATGTTATCATGAAAATACGAACGATGATCAACCAATAGAACTAACATATTACTAACTTGTAAAGAAGAACATATCTCAAACTAAAATTTTCATGTTAGCATTTGTATTCAACTATTAAATTGTACAGTAAGAACTGCTCTACATTAATAAGCAGAAATATGAATATAGACCACCAATAAAGAAGTCAAACCTAGTATAGATTGAAAAAAAAAGGGTAAATTTTATCTCAAGAAATTTTTATTTATAATATTGAAATGATTGTGTAGTCAAAAAAATTGACTCCACATTCATGAAAAAATACCAACAAAATTTGAAAATTTACATATCTAAGATATTTTGTTTCCAAAATTCATCCAATATCAACCATTAGGTATTGGTGCCAACAGTTGAAAATATAAAGAAACTAGCAAAAATTTTAATAAACAATTGTAAAATACTTGTTTGAAAAATTCAAAAAAGAAGAACTAACCTTGCCGAGATTAATCAAAGGAAAAATAGATATAAGGAGTCAGATGATAATGAAAGAAATATTTAAGATAATGTGACATCTAAATGCAGAGTTTAGAATTCAGCACATGATCTCATATGGTGAATTCACAAATCTAAAATTTTGACATCCAATCAATTTTAAGGACCAGTAAATCTTACAGTTACTAAAATTTGAAAGTTCTGAAATTACAAAGTTCTAGATAATAAATCTTGAATTTTATTAATATCAAAATTTGAAAGTTCCAAAACTTTCAAATTCCACGAAACAAATAGACCCTTAAAGAAATTAGTTAGAGCTTATGTAATGACTCCTATTTTAATTTTTGAAATTTTTTACGTATAACCCCCTAACATTGGCTAAATTATATATAATTTTCTAACCTTTTATAATTATGTATAAAATTTTCTTTTATTTTCTAACCTTTTAAAAATTTTCTGATAGACCACCCTTCCGTCAATCTGCACAAGAAAAAACCATGGTGGTGGTCACTCCGACAATCAAGTTAGATTCCTCATCAATAATCGAGATGGAATCAATAATTAGGCATTAACATTTATCTTTCTACTTACCATACTTTTTATAGTGTATCCAGTGATCTGCGATATTAACATCGCATAATTTTAGATAATTGTTGTCCTTTGTAATTTTCATGAGACTAAACTATATACTTAATAAATTTTTGAGCAATGTAGCAACCTAGCTCAAAATGGAGATCAAGGTCATTTGCAAGCCTCAAATGTGGATGAACTTAAAGACAAACTTGAATATAAGGTATGATGGTAGATCAACGAATGAAACTTAATGATACGTAGATGGCTTGAAAAATACTCAAGAGATCAAGATCGATATTGACTAGGTTTAACTTTTTATTTATTTTAGTTGTGTCAAAGATTTAATTTGAAATTATTTTATTTAGAGTATTTGTCATATAGGGTTGTGTAGTAATTACTACAATAATGCTATAGTGTGCTACAGTATCAAACATCCAATTCATAAACCAAACGTATGGCTAACAAATTGTCTGATAGAACCGAATGTCCGATTGTCTAAAATGAACATCCGGTTCACAAAATCTATATGACTAATGACTAGTTTTTTAACTATTGAAGCGAATCAAGTCGTGATATCTTATTTCCAACAACTAGATTCGACCCCAAAGGTATAAATAGGCATGGTTAGGCTTTTCTAAATAGTTTTTACATCTTTCAATTCATTTTAGAGAAAAGATCAAAGTTCATCCAAGCCTTCTAACTAAGAGTACTCTAAACATTTATTTGTATATCAAATCTTCTAGCCCTTGTATCCAATCTTGAGAGATCTTAGAGTAAATTTTATTTTTGTCATTTATTTTTATTTTTTATTTGTAATTCAGTCCAAGATTGTTTGAAATAATTGATAAACTATACTCTAGATTGGAATTACATTTTGCTATTAGAACAAGAAGAGTTGTATAGGATTGACTTCACCAATGAAGCGACACATTAGCCGAGTGTTAAAGTTCTCAAGAACGAGATAAGGGTTATAGAGTAGGAGCAGTTGGTCTCTAAACCACATTAAATCACAGTATCATTCTTTCCTTTCTTTATTTATACTATAGCACTCATAGTTTGATTGAAATTTCGATGGATTTTACTTTAATAATTTGAATTAATATTATTTTACATTGAAAATTAATATTTATTCTATTACACTTAATTCATCATCCCTCTTAGGTTGTCATATAGGCCAACAATAACCACTAGGCTACGATCCTCGTAATGGATAGCTACTAGTCTCAGATCTTTTGAGATTATCTTTTTGGAATATCCAAGGAACATTTACCATAAGTGTATGATGATTAGCTATGAACCAACCAGAATATCCAAACTTACTAATAACTTAGGCCATATTCCTTATGGAATTACAAGTCGGCATATGAGCCCACTATTGGGCCAAGGCTACCAAGCTAATAGCTTAATCAAGTGATGATCTTGAGGACATCGGTTCATTACTCGTCCTTTGGGCTTGGCTTTGGTAGCCTTTAAACTCAGGGAATTTGCCTCGAAAGCCAACCTTTGATTACTTTAGTAAGGATTCACTTCAAAGGTCAGCCATATGCTTCAATTATCGGCTCAATTTTGGTTCATGCTATTTTGATTTCGTTGAGTTGAACCTTATGATTCTGAGTTAATCAATGCCACCAAACTCCAAACCCCATCTTGCTAGTGCGAGGGCTTAAGTTTTTTTTACTGGAAAATGCTCTGACCTTATTGATTATGGTCCTAAAATCCTTAGCCATATATTCAGGGTCATCGAGTGATGGTTGCCACATTGCTTAGAGACTCAATCCCTTTATTGCTTTGACATTTCCTAATGTGAAGTGTTAGCCACCTCACTGCTTAGAGAAGTGAGTCATCATTTCATCAAGTTTCCTACAATCATTAGGCTTCTATTTATTCTCAAGGGAGTGGTCTGAGGACACCTACTCATCTACGGAGATGATGATTTATGGGCCTTTGTGATGCTTATCCTAAATCATTGTTTATGACCCAATGGAGGATACATGTCCATAAGGTCTCAATCAAGATTTTGAAGCTCTTGCCTCTTAGATTTTAACAGTCTAGATTGAGCCTTATGAAATAAATTAGACGGTGATGCGAGATCTATATAGGGAGTGTGATGACCTTTACTCTTTACTTTGACGGATTCTAACCTTCATTTCTTCCCTTTTGCATCGTCCTTCTTTATAAGCAAGTCTATTCTCCAATGGCGTCCCCCTCCATTCCTTTTAGCTCTGGGAAGAGTTCTTTTGGCATGAAGAGGGAAAGTGCCTTAGGACAAGTGGCCCCTACTCAGAAGAAATTGTCAACCCCCCGTGTGACCTCCATGGTGGCAACCAAGGACCCAAGTTCTGCATCAAAGCCGAAGGAGGCGCAAGGAACCGCTACTCCTATGGTGTCTACTCCGTCTATTTAAAGGGATGATTATGGACCTATGGAGGCACACCCTTCAAGGTCTACAACCATCTTGTAGTCACTCTCTAGTAAGCCTCTTCATTGATTTTTTCTTGTTCTACTAGTGATCATCCTAGAGCAAGTATTTTTATTAGGCATTTCTAAAGTAAGGGTTTAAATTTCTGGATTTACCATTCAGAAGAAAAATCTTAAGTCATTAGTCAACACTTTTAGCTTCCTAAGTGGGACCGAGTTGGACCTATGAGGGTCAAAAGAATATAATAAAACCATTAGAAAGGAGTTTGGATTTACGTTTACCGCTTACTAGGAGATGTTTGAGAGTGGGCTTAGGTATCTAATGGAAGCTTTTACTAGAGACATCTCGAGAGATTGGGATCTACCTCCAAGCTAAATTATGCCCAATGCTAAGAAGTTTATTTCTGTCTTCCGAACCTTGTTCACCTCCAAAGGTTGTTTGCCCATCATGGAGATGTTTAGGAGTGTCTTCAAGAGTTGCCGAGCTTCCAATACCAAAAATCGGTAGCATTTTGCCTCAAAGAAATGGTGTATACTTTTTGCCTCCAACCTTCTGCTCTATTATTTTTTGGAAGGATCATCCAGTGAGAGTTTTTCTAGGGTTGATTCAGATTTTCTCTACAAGTAGGGCAATTCTTCCTCTTATAAGGGTAACCCATAAATTTTCTCTGAAGTTTATCAACTTTTAGTGTCCTAGGTCGAGAAAGGAGGGGAGATTAGGTCTACCTTTACATGGTCTAATGAGACTTGTTTGGAAGAGCACGACCTATCCATTGCTTGGATGGCTGATACACATCCTGGCCCTCACTTCTTCAGGCTTACTCCTCCTATGGTGAACCTTTACCTTGTCTTTACCAAAGTGATATGATCTTGCAGGGCTTGCTGAGTTCTCCTTTGTGAATGAATATTTGAAGGTGCAAGGGTGAGCTCCTCGAGTGACGTTGACTCTATCAACCTAAAAGAGAACCACTAAGCTGGAGGCTCCTACTCCTTCCCCGACCATTGTTAAGGGCCAAGGAAAGAGGGAAGTAGGAAGAGGAGGGGAGGAGTTGATGCGTAAGCACCAGCTCATTCCTGCTCTCCAACTTCCCGATCCACTGCTTCCAAGGATAGCGTCAGCTCACCAACTTGTCACTTAGCGAAGAAAGCTGATCATGGCAAGGGAATTGTTCCTACCCACACTCCTTCAACTTGCCTTGAAGGACAAGGGCATTCCCCTTCTGGGCACTGAGGTGCCCCAAGAGAGGTTGATGCTGAGGGGTATTTCCTTGATGATTTTATAGATGGTGCCGACTCTTCCATTATTAGACTCCTCATCGATAAGCTCTATTTAAAGGGGGGCAAATATAGTTTCAACGTGAGCTCGTTTAAACTTTGTACCTTAAATTGTCCTCCTTCTCTACTATCTTGACCTTTAGCTCAATTCACAAGTTGTGGCATTTATCCACTATGCAAGCCATCATTATTATGAAGCTCGGAGGGAGGCTACTTCCAAGAAAAGTAAGGCTGATAAAGAGATCAACCTTCTCCATTCTTAACTTGCTTCTCTCCAAAGTAATGTGGATGAGGAGAAGAGGAAGATGGGAGAAGAGAAAAACCTTCTCATGGCCGAACGTGACTCAGTCTTATCAAGCCTGGAGGTTTTGAAGACCCAACATCGGGCCGAGCTGGAGGATGCCAAGACTCAGGTAGTCCACACATACCTTCAAAGTACTCAACACACCAATGCTTTGAAGATGATAAGGTTAAAAGTCCTCTCAAAATACAAAGCTAGTGATGAATTCCTCCAAATGCATGCCAAGGCATCTGCCAACAACTTCACTAAAGGCTACCTTGTCAGCTACAACATGGTGAAGCAAATTCACCATGATGCTGACTTTGAACTTGAAGACCTCTGAGTTGAACTCTATAATGACTGGAGAGTTCAACACCTCAAGCAAGCATATGAAGGGCTTTGTCAAAAGGATGGCGAATGAGCAAAGACAAGGAGGCAAAGGAGGTGGGGGTAGATAGGACCAAGTCTTCAGCACAGGGGTCTAGCGAGGCAGCGGGAGCTTCAAAGCCCCTTCATATCTCCGACTAGCTACATCTTTTCTTCTTTTCATCATATATTGAAAAGATTTTTGTACTGGTCATATTTCTTAATTCAATAAAATTTTTGTCTCCTTTCTAATCCTCTGTCTTCAAAGTCTTACTTTTTGATTGTCATAAATTGATTCCACTTTAGTGTTTTTAATAGTCAAGCTAGTTATGTAGACTTTCTTTTCCCAAAGTTCTCCTTATGCGTTAGCTCAGTGGGTAAGATCGAGATTTTATGCTTGGGATATACTGAGCTTATTTTGTTGACGTGTACTAAGGTCTTTTTGCCTTGGATAGACCAATGTTTTTTACCTCAGAGGACCAAAATCTTTTTACCTTGGGTAGACCAAGGTCTCTTACCTCAGAGAACAAAGGTCTTTTTGCCTTAGGTAGGCCAAGGTTTTTTTCCTCAGAGGATTAAGGCCTTTTTGTTTTAGATAGATTTAGGTCTTTTGTGTTAGAAAACCAAGGCCTTTTTACCTTGGGTAGACCAATGTATTTTATCTCAGAGGACCGAAGTTTTTTTGCCTTGGGTAGATCAAGGTTTTTTGCTATAGAGAACTGATGTCTTTTTGCTTTAGGTAAACCAAATTTTCTTACCTCAGAGGACTGAGGCCTTTTTTCCTTGAATAAATCGAGATCTTTTTGAGAAGTTTCCTCAAAAAGTCAGTTTACGACACAATTTTTTTTTCAGAAGATAACTTATTCTAAATATAAAGACTTTCTCTAAAAAAATAAAGGAGAGATAGTTTATCTCAAGGATTAAACCTTCTGAGGTTATTGTCATGCTCTATTCTTGAGACTAATATGCCATCAGTGCATTCAAGCCCGAAAGCACATGTACTATCGTACTAATAATATTAAAGGGGGCAACTAGCTGTAGAGACAACTTTTTAGAGTCCCAATCCACGAGCGTGGTTTGGAGGAATGCCAAGTCATTTAATTGCAGCCTTTGTCAATTCATAGGCAGGTTCCTTGACTCTTACAATCATCAAGTTTTTTTCCTTTTGGTTGAGGTTATTCTGCCAATAAGCCAACTCGCACTTCTTCGTAAGTTTTGATCTCCTCACGCTTCTCCTACACTATGTTTAGTAGAAAATCTCATAACTAAATGAAAAACTTATATTATCGCTTGGAGTTGATTCAGCGCTGGGCATCCTAATATGTATTGCAAGTCAAATGGTTTTGAACCACCATAAACTTTAATTTAATTATAGTACTTTTCAAATTCTCTCAGATCGTCAAGAGTAGATTGATCATGCGGAGTGAGGTGATCAGCTCTCCTATAAACTTAGTCAATATACCTTCATATGATTTTAGCTTTTGCTCAATTTTTATTTGGTCAAAATCTTGCATGAATAAAATTTTGTTTGAGCTTTCCGTGTCTACCATAATACACTGCATGGAGTAGTCATCCAAAATCACTGAGATGACTAATACATCATTATGAGGCGTCAAAATACTTTATAGGTTTTTTATTGAGAAGATGTTGTTGTACTCGGGATCGAGGTGCTGTCATCTAGCTGAGTCCCATTCCTCCTACTCCACTATGATGGTTGCGCATTGGTCAATTGACGTTGAGGCTTCACCTTGTATCATCGAGCTCATTAGAATTATATTAAGGTGACTCTTAAATGGTGGATTTTGCAACTCTAGGGTCGAATTACTACAAGGAGAGCCTTGCGAATGAGCTTCCCTAATCAGGACTTCTTCAACTCTTTCATCCCGATATATAAAGTGTCTGAAGTGACCTTCCTTAATAAGCCTTTGAATTTCATTTTTGAGGTGCCTGCATATCTTGATTTATCTAAATGTTGCATGTTCGTATTAATTGATAGAGGTTTCTTAAAGAAATCTCAATGCTCAATTTGGACCAATACCTCCGATCTTAAAAACTAATCAAGGGGGTGTATGTTCTAAACTCTTGCTGACGTTCTTATCGCTCAGTCATTTGCTTCTTTAGCTCAAGTTGTTTGATCTCCCGAGCCTCCTTCCTTGTCTTACTGCTACCCTCGGACTCTTTCTTTGCTAACATTATTTTTTCAGTAGCAATATATTCTCGAGCTAATTGAATAAATTCTACCAAGGTTTTGGGAGGTTCACAAGCCATCTCATAAGTAAACTGAAGTTATCTAATTTTGTTAATCAATGTAACAAGGACAATGAAGCTATCTAGCTCTGAAACCTCCAGTTGAGTCTTACTAAACTAAGGCAAATACTCTCTTAAGCTCTCTCCTTCTTTTTTTTTTAAGGTCAAGAGTGTGGAAGGGTCCTTACGTCAGAATATTAGTGAGATGAATTATTCAATAAATCTATCAACTAGGTTATAAAAGCAAGTGATAGAGTACCTCGGGAGCCTAGTATACCAAGCTCGAGTTGGGTCTTGTAGCGTTATTGGAAATATCTTGTACATGGTAGAGTTCTGTTGTAATATCAGGTATGATGAATTAGTCCCACATCGGATATTGGATAGATAGAGTCCAATATATATAGTGAAAAAGACTCATATCCCATGAGCTTAAGATTTTAGGATGGTTTGGTGTTCGGCCAACTATATTATTCCGATTTGACACTCTTTTGGCTCTCCCAACAAGTAGTGTCAGAGCTTGGTTCAACATGTCCACTACGAAGTTCGATATAGAGAAATTCAATAGCAAGTAAGGATTTTCTATTTGGCAAGCAAGAGTTCGTGCAATTCTTACTCAATAAGAGTTGAGAAACACACTGGAGGACGTCAAACCTGAAGATGTCACTGAAAGTGTCTGGAAAAATCAGAAGGCTAGTGCACATAGTACAATCATCCTTAATCTCACCGATGGGTACTCTATCCGTTTCTTAATGAAACATCACCTTCAGAGTTATGGAAAAAGTTGGAGAAATAATATATGAGTAAGTCTATCTCAAATCGAGTTTACTTAAAGCAGAAACTCTTCAATTTTTGAATGAGAGAAAGTACGAATATAGTTGATTATCTTAATACTTTCAATAAACTAGTCTTTAAATTATTAAGTATTGATGTTAAAATTGAAGATGAAGATAAGACAATTATTTTATTATCGTCTTTACCTCATTCTCTTGAGAATCTAAAGACTACTCTCATATATGGGAAGGATTTGAAATTTGATGATATTTCTGCTGCCCTTCTATCTAATGAATATTAGAAAAAAATTGGAGGGGATGTGTCACACTCAGAAGCATTAATTGTTAGAGGTCGTACAAAAGAAAGATCAGAAATAGATCATTCTAGATCCAAATCCAAAGAAATAAATTATAGATATTATAAAAAAATGGGACATGTAATTAAAGAGTGTTGGAAGCTCAAAGCAAAGAAAGAAAGAGAATCTCAATCTAAAGAGCAAGCCAAAGAACAAGTGTCAGTCGTTGAAGGGAGTTCTGATGATGATTTTGGTAATGTTCTCTCTATTAGTTCTAATTTTGATAATTACCATGATACTTGGATTCTTAATTCTGGTTGTTCTTACCATATGTGTCATAATAAAGATTGATTTGAAGACTACAAGTCCTATGATGGTGGTTTAGTTTTGATGGGTAATAACAATCCATGCAAAACTATTGGAATTGAAACAATCAAAATTAAGATATTTGATAATATTATTAGAACTCTTATTAATGTTAAGACATTTGTTGGGGGAGCTAAAAGAGTATCAAATTGAAATAATATAGTGGGTCAGACACCAAATCATCCCAAAAGCTTAAGCTCATGGGATATGAGCTTTTCACTATATATATTGGACTCTATCTATCCAATATCCGATGTGAGACTAATTCATCATACCTGACATTATAATTATTTTCCTCTTTTGATTCGACACTCTTTCGGCTCCTCCAACAAATGGTATCAGAGCTTCAGGTTTGCAGCTATGCAAACTCTTAAAATCGAAATTATTATGATGATGCGACTGAATTGAGTCGCATGTTAGTTTCTCTTAAAAAATCAAAAAGAATGAGACAAAAACCTGTTGGTATGGGTCACACGATGGAACTGGTCGAGTAAAAGAGTTCTTGATTAAGAGTGTTAAAATTGATGTGGTCAAGTCACACCTGAAGGGGGATATTGTTATAATATCAGGTGTGATAAATTAGTCTCATATCGGATATTGGATAGATAAGATCCAATATATATAGTGAAAAAGGCTCATATCCCATGAGCTTAAGATTTTAAGATGATTTGGTATCCGACCCACTATATTATTAATTGTTATAATGACAATTGTGATAAATTAATTTCACATCGGATATTGTATAGATAAGGTCCAATATATATAGTGAAAAGACTTATATTCCATGAGTTTAGGCTTTTGGGATGGTTTTGTGTCCTACCCATTATATTATTCCAATTTGACAGTCTTTCAGCTCCCCAAATAATTGGTATTAGAGTTTCAAATTCGAAGCTGTGCAAACTCTTAAAACCGAAATTATCGTGATGGTGTGACTGAATTGAGTTGTATGTCAGTTTCTTTTAAAAAATCAAAAGAATGAGACAAAAATTTGTTGGTATGGGTCAAACAGTAGAACTGATTGAGTAAAAGAGTTCTTGATTAAGAATGTTAAAATTAATGTGGTCAAATCACACCTGAAGGGGGAAATTGTTATAATGTTAGGTGTGATAAATTAGTTCTATATCGGATATTGGATAGATAGAGTCCCATATATATAGTGAAAAGGCCTATATCCCATGAGTTTAAGCTTTTAGAATGGTTTGGTGTCCGGCCCACTGTATTATTCCGGTTCGACACTCTTTCGACTCTTCCAACAAATGGTATCAGAGCTTCAGGTTTGAAACTGTGCAAACTCTTAAGAGCGAAATTACCGTGATGGTGTAATTAAATTGAGTCGCATGTTAGTTTCTCTTAAAAAAAATTAAAAGAATGAGACAAAAACTCGTTGGTATGGGTCACATGGTGGAACTGGTCGAGTAAAAGAGTTCTCGATTAACAGTGTTAAAAATTGATTGGGTCAAATTACACCTGAAAGGGGAAATTGTTATAATATCAGGTGTAATAAATTAATCTCACATCAAGCTTGAAGATGTCACCGAAAGTGTCTGGAAAAATCAGAAAGCTAGTGCACATAGTATAATCATCCTCAGTCTTACCAATGAGGTACTCTATCTGTTTTTTAATGAAACATCACCTTCAGAGTTATGAAAAAAGCTGGAGAAACAATATATGAGTAAGTTTATCTCAAATCAAGTTTACTTAAAGCAAAAGTTTTTCACTTTTCGAATGAGAGAAGGTACGAATATAGTTGATCATCTTAATACTTTCAATAAACTAGTCTTTAAATCGTTAAGCATTGATGTTAAAATTGAAGATGAAGATAAGACAATTATTTTATTATCGTCTTTACCTCCCTCTCTTGAGAATCTAAAGACTATTCTTATGTATGGGAAGAATTTGAAATTTGACGATATTTCTGGTGTCCTATCTAATAAATATTTGAAAAAAATTAGAGGGGATGTGTCACACAGTAGAACTAGTCGAGTAAAAGAGTTCTCGATTAACAGTGTTAAAATTGATGTGGTCAAATCACACCTTAAGGGGGAGATTGTTATAATATCAGGTATGATGAATTAATCCCACATCGGATATTGAATAGATAGGGTCCAATATATATAGTAAAAAAGGCTCATATCTCATGAGATTAAGTTTTTGGGATGGTTTGGTGTCCGACCTACTATATTATTCCGGTTTGACACTCTTTCTACTCCCCCAATAGAGTTACATATGCCTTGAAGGATTATGGTATTTTAGAATATGTTTACATAGTCAATAGGATCCTTTGAGCCATCATATACCTCGTGTGGTGGTGGATGAAACTTTGGCTATACCTGAGAGTAAGCAATCTTGGGAATGAGGAGGGTTATATACTTTATCTGGTTGGGATGAATTAAGGCTCTAGATATTCCTCGAGCCCTATGTGAGGCATTCTCACATTAGATGCGTTGAATGGCTTTGTTTGAGGCTTAGCTTGCAGGAGTGTAGTACATGGCCTCCTCGGTGAGTTTATATGTAGGGTTTTATCATTCGTAACCCCTTGATGCTTGGTATAGAAGTGGGGCTTCCGCTGAGGGGTCTTGGTGACCTGAATGATGAGACCCGCTTAGATGCAACTAACTCTTGATATGCTGGTGTTGGTCATGGGGTTGGCTTGGAGCCTTAGCTTGGCTCAGTACTTGTGGTTGATGTTGGGTGTAATAAACTTGGATATTTTATATCATTTGGGCCTAATTCTATAATTGTTAGATATGTATATTTTACATAACTTGTGCTTGGGCTTCTAGTAGTTGCGTTATTTGTTAAATTACAACGGTTAGTGTTTGGAACTCTTGTCAACTTACTGAATTAGAGGAAGCCACTAGTACATCAGGGATAGTTGGTAGAGGGGCTCCCTGAGTTTTCTATTGTTCAAGCAGTTGTACAACTGGGTTGTCTCAGAAAATTAGTTCATCCGACCCATTAGAGGAATTATACGACTCTGCCTGCGTGGAAGCAATTTGCCTCTTGAGTTGATTTCTAGATGTTGATGCCCTTGTTGTTGGAGGCATGACTAGAGAATTTGCAGATGTATCAACAAAAAAGATGGTGGAGCAGATCTCAATGAAAGCATCAATTTGTTGACAAAGCCCAATTGTGTACCGATTTTGATTTGAGAGGCTCTTTGACAATAGATATGTTAAGCCACCCTTTCATCAATCTACACAAAGAAAAAATCATGAGGGGAACCATCGGGAACTCTCCGGTGGCTGTCACTTTGATGATCAAGTCAAATTTCTCATCAATAATCATGATAGAATCAATAATTAGGCATTAACCCTTACCTTTTCTGCTTACCCTGCTTTTGTAGTATATTCGGGGATATGCAGTATCAACATCTCGTGATTTTAGATAACCACTAGGCCAATATCCTCATAATGGATAGCTACTAATCTCAAATCTTTTGGAATTATCTTTCTAGAATATCTGAGGATTATTTATTGTAAGTGTATGGTGATTGGTTATGAATTAGTCGGAACATTCGAACTTACCGATAACCTAGATCATATTCTTGATGGAATTACGAGCCGGCATATGAGCCCACTATTGGACTGAGGCTACCGAGCTAATAGCTCAATCAAGTGATGACCTTGGGGACATCGGTTCAGTACTCGTCCTTTGGGCTTGGGTCTAGTACTCTCTAAACTCAGAGAGTTTGCCTCGAATGACTTCCTCCGAAGTCAACCCTTGGTTACCTCAATGAGAATTCACTTCAGAGATCAACCATATACTTCAGTCATCGGCTCGGATTTTGGTTCATGCTATTCTAACTTCATTGAGGAAACCCTTATAATTTTGAGGTGTCATCACCTAGGTTAACACTTTTGGTTTTATGAAAAATATTTCCTTTATATTCTCTAATTGTCATAATTAAAATATCAAAATATAACTATATATATATATATATATCATAAAAGTGGACAAAAATGCAAATAATGGGAAAAATTTTCAACAAAGTTAGTAACAGCTCAAAAGAAGTTTCAAGCAACAACCTTCAAAAGCAGCTTATAAAAAATTTCAAATTTAAAGTTTCAAATAAAATCGAAAACTTCATAATTAATATATCATAACAATATTGAATAACTGCTCATAACAATAAGATAAAGCAGTGAAAAACCTGAATTTGCTTGTATTTTGTTCAGTTTTTTTCAAAATGAGTTCGGTTTCATTCAAAACACAGTAACGTTATAATTTTTTTTTTTCAAAACTATTTGTAAACAAGGTAGCTAAATTTTCTTGTATTGTGAGTTTAAGTTTTATCTTCTAATGCAAGACCTATGAAAAAAATGTATAAAATTATATAGAATAAATTTATATATCTTGGAACTGAAAAATAAATAAAAAATGATGAGCCTTTTTCTTGTGAATATCCATATTAAATTCTTGTAATTTTTTTATGGAGAAGAGTCAGAGTAAAGGAGAAATTGAAATAAAATGAAAGATCTTGCTCTCAAGAATTAGAAATGAAGAAAGTAAACATTTAGACATTTTACAAAGACACCCTAAAAAGTTTAAAATTATAATTACACCCAAATCTTTTACAAATTAGCCCAATTAATAATTAACTCAAATAAATTAATTCAAATTTAACTTTTAATTGATTCTGACTCATAAACTCATCCTTCTTTAATGATGAAAATTTAAAATGAGATCAAAAACTATGTATACATATAAAATATTGTGATTCATTACATAATACCCAATTAAATATATTTATAATAAATTTAGTTTTATATTCATTATCATTTAGATATTGTATTTCACCTTACACTCACAAAAAATAGTTTGAACTTGATTGTAGCTTCCCACTTTGATTTCAACTTTTCAATGGAAAATTATTTGATGGATTTGGATGAATATTCTAGAAAATATGGCCTTCGAACTATAATTATACTAATTCCGATATATCCTAATTATAGTCAAAATTCAACTTAGACTCGATCTCTGATTTTACTATAAAAAAATATAGTTATTCTACATCATCTAAGATAAGACTCTAGTTTAGAAAAAAAAATTTAAACCCAACAAAATTAGAAGTAATTGTAAATCAAAGAATTAAAACAAACATCTAAATCCTCACTATTATCATGCAGTTGAATATCCAAACAAGCATGACCTAAGTTCAAAACTCTAAAATGCTTCTAATGTTATTGGACTAGCCCTACCAATAAAGATTCTTGAAAAGCCAAATATATAATCAAAATAATTAAATATATAATTATAAGTAATGTTAGTAAACCCTAAATAAAAATAAAGATTGATTAAAAAATATATAATAATAGATATAATAACTATTGATTTAATTGAATCAATACACACAAACATTAAAATTTTAGTGTTTGAAACTTAGTTGGAGATGACATTCACAAGGGGACACTAGTTAAGAGGAATGATAAACCAAATGTTAGTTAATTCACATCAAATAACATAAATTAACAAAAATATGTAATAAATAGTTAGAGAAATGAATGATAAAAGTTAACATTGCATTATACTAAGTAATAAATAATTGCAATACTTATATAAACAAAATTTTTCATTAAGACATTTCATCACTTAATTAGAGTACAATTAACTAAACTCAAAAATCAAATGAAATAATAGTCTTATGAATCAAAAACTCATAAACAATTATCAAAACCAAACTTAAATCCTAAATTTAATCGTCAAATCAAATTTCTCTTAAGATAAAATTCTCATCCATTTTTTATTAAATACAAAATTACACGAGAAAAATTAATAAAAAATAAATAAACAGATTATCTTATTCCGTCCGAATCTTCTACTGTAAATTATTAAAGAAATTTGGGAAAAATAAATAGTGAAAAAATCTTAATTTTTTTTCTTTTTTTCTACAAAATCAGCTTTCATTTTGTTACTAAAATCATTTCCTATTGTTGGGGATATATTATTATTGGGATTTATTGCTGAGTAACTTAATTCAATTTTAAGTGATCTTATTTTGAATCAATTATAAAAAAAAATATACATAATTATAAAAAAAATCAGAAAATTATATTTAATTTAACTATTTTAGGGGTTATAAGAAAAAACTCTTAAAAAAATTTAGCCTTCAGCTGCACGTGTCAGCGTGGGGATGTTAACCTATAAGTAGATGATCACAGAGCGAAAGCAAGCAGATGAGCATACGGACAGGAAAATTCTGGAAAAAAAAAAGAGCAAATAAATAAAGGGATAATTACGGGTGACCCCCCGTAATTAGCCTTAATTACGGTTAACTCCCCGTAATTTCCGTAATTACCCCACCCCCTCAAATTCGCCCATATTTATCCACAACCCCCTGATTGTTATTTAATCAAAATTTTACCAAAAAATTCCGATTTTACCCCCATTATTTTTACACACACACCCCTAAAAACTTATTTTTTTATAGTTAACGCCCCAGATTTTGGAATTTTACAAATAACACCCCGAAAGAACTCAGATTTACAAAAACGTCCTCCAAATTCGAATTTTTGCAAATAAATCCCCGAAAATTATTCCGATATACAGAAAAGTCCCCGAAATTCTGATTTTTGCAAATAACACCCCATCGCGCGGGCGGGAGCGGAGGAGGAGGCCGGCCGGCCGTGGGAGCGGAGGCCGGCGGCCGGCGGCGGGAGCGGAGCCGGAGGCCGGGCGGGCGGGAGCGGAGGCGGAGGCCGGCGGAGGGAGCGGAGGCGGAGGCCGGCGGCTGGAGCGGAGGAGGAAGCCGGGGCGCCGGCGCGCCGTAACGCGGGAGCGGACGGCCACGGCCGAGGCCGTTCCGCCCCCGCGTGCCGGGGACGGAGGCCAAGGCCGGCGCGCCCGCACGCGGAGGCCGAGGCCGAGGCCGTTCCGCCCCCGCGTGCCGGGGACGGAGGCAGAGGCCGGCGCGCCCGCGTGCCGGGGACGGACGGCCTTGGCCTTGGCCGTCCGCGCCCGCGTGCCGGCGCGCCGGCCTCAGCCTCCGTCCCCGGCACGCGGGGGCGGAACGGCCTCGGCG